>BPLR01010104.1:0-45446 GCA_021605095.1 Caerostris extrusa
GTGTGCTCTTTATTAGCGCAACTGTCGCCTTGGGAATGCCGTTAATGGGGGGTTCCGTCTTTGGTGCAGGTCAGTTTTGGCGAACTCTTATCTGCTACACTGAACGCCAACAGCGTGGGCGGCGACTGAGCTGACTGTCGCTGTTTGGGTTGAAACGGAATGAGTTGTGGTAACCATAGATACTTTTGAATACATTTACATCGCGTAGTGATATATGTCTTTCGTTCGTCAGATGTGAATGTTGTTGCATATATTGGTTTAAAAATATTTTTATCTTTTCGTCTTTTATTTATTTGGCTTTAAAATTTTCTTTTTCAAGGAAGGGGAAATTTTTCATTACAACTTCAGACGGAGTCACTGCATTTAAATGTGTTAATGTAAAAATGAATATGTAGTATATATCGTATGCCCTGCATTGATTTGAATGCAGACCCGGAGCCCCGGGGCAAAAGAAGATATTTCTCTTTGCGGGTAGAAGATATCCAGCTCAACGTTCTACACTCATGTAGATCGCGACCTACGGTTTAAAGTAAGATTCAAGCCATGCAAACATCCATGGCACTGAACCGGAAAACTGTTGCCGATCGCCCAGTCTCCTGTATGGTTGCATTGTAACGATGTATCTAATGTAATTGTAATGTGGTTAATATGTTAATTAAGCTATATATTAAATGGTAATGTAAGAAATAAAAATTAGTTTTAATGTAATATTTTAGATCTTGAAATTTATTTATTTTAATAATAAAAGGATAATAAATGTGCAGTATCACGAGGCTGATCTGGAACGTATTAAATATTTCCAATATTTTGGGAAAAACATGGGTTCTAGATGGTTTATTTTGCTGCTAACCCGGCAACTGCGCTTTTATTTTTTGATGTTGGAGAAGCGTTGCTTTAGCTGGGTCAACGCCCTTATACACACATTATATACATTTGGTAATATAAAGACCAATAGATGAAAAAAGAGTAGAAGTTAAGAGACAAAAAAGATTGATATAAAAATATTTATTTGTAATGAAAAAAAAAAAAAACAATAAAGAATAGGAGGCCCCATCATCAGGTGGGGCTAACAGCAAAATTGTACTTTAGGAGAAAAATTTTACTTGGGAAAGCAATGTATTATATATTTAGAATAGTACTTGATCTTTTTAAACAAAAAAAAAAATGTGATAACTGGGAAGAGATTTTATAAAGCCGAATCACGAGCGTGAGGAAGAGGAATTATTCTGGAAATTTTAAGTATGAGATTGGGAGATCTTGTGGGGTTTAGCTTGATGCCTAATATCATGATTTCAAAATACCAAGGAGAGTTTGGTAATCATCCGAGAAGGATTTTGGTATTTCAAGACTTTGAATGATTTCCAAGTTTCCTTTTGCTATAACCCGGAACTGGGCTTGCATAATATTTTTTTTTTTTTATTATAATGCAACTGGCAAACACTTAACAAGCTATCTTAGTTTGCCTTAAGGTAAGGATGGGCAGAAACTTTCTCAGTCCACGCCAAAAATCGAAGAAAAAAAAGAAAAAAGTTTGGTGGGCCAGGAGATAAATTTCTTTAAATTTTAAAAAACTATATACAAGTATTACAGATTTTAAAATATTGTAGATGAATGGTAGCGATTTCATTTTTAAAGTTCATATATTGGGGTTCGGTGGAGATGTACTGATTCTAAGGAGATGAGGCTGAGATACATGCGTGTTAAATGTGTCGGTCTAGCCAGTCTAAGCTGAATAATTCTTCTATGGTTCATAGTTGAAAACCTTGTTCACATATATAACATGAAGCAAACACTTCTTGCAATTTTCAGGGCGTGAATATATCAGGGTGGAAATTAGCTTTCGATGATTGTAGAATTTGCTTAAACTCTAACTTTGGCATATTTAGAAACAACTACTTGAGATGATTGTTAAAGTCACCGCTTTTCGAGATAAGTTTACAGTCTCAAAATTATTATCATCTGGACATAAAACATCCAAACTTGGAGCATGCATTGTTGCATTGCGAGCTTCCCCATCACTTTGAGAGCTTTATTATTTTTGGCATATGTGTAATGCACATGAAGTGCAGCATTGCATGTGTGGCTGCATCTTGGATTCTGTTTTGCCTCTCGGAAAATTTTATTGTCGGCCTCAATAATTGCAAAGAATTTTCTGCATTGCACTTTCTTTCATGTTCAAAGACATTGCTTCGTAGTAGTCTTATGTAGATGTGAAATGACCGGGAAATCGTTATAAATTCTTCCCGAGAAGACTGCTACGAGTTCTGACTGCAGATGAGACCTGCGTTGGTTTATCTTTTACGGCAGCTGTTAAAAGAAAATATTTTTCCAGGTCCATTCATCGTTCAAAAGGCGACACATTCTGAGATCAGCTTTTTGCGTTTCTTTCGTCAGCCATTTAAGGAGTCGAAATGTTTTGCGAATGGCCATGGCAGGCACTGAAAACTTACGCTATACTTTTTAATAATTTCGGCATATTTTACTGATGCTATATTAATCGAATCTTTCATGCATGAAGCAATGTGTGAGACTTGCGCCAAAGAAAAACTTCACTGAGTTGGGCTTAAAATGCGCAGTCTGCCACATGTGAAAAGTCCTGAATTCACTATATTGAGTTCATATATGCTGCTTCGAAAAGGAGTAATAGCTTATTTGGCGCCAATCTAAAGCTCATGAAAGAGAGAAAGTGTTAAATTAACAGAAAAGAACTTTTTCCTTTTAACACTATCAGGTTAGAAGCTACATGTGTTTGCACGCTCTTTTCGTCGATTTATCATTTTGTAGAACAACAATGGAGAAAAGTAAAAGATCATGTCTTTTGAAAAAAAGGCAAAAAAAAATATTTAATCAAAGTAAGAAAGAAGTGGATATATAATATATAAATAAAATATTTCTTTAGCTTTGCCTGTGGACACACAAATTAAAATTCTATTCGCGGGGCGGATAGAATCTTCGTGAGCCGTAGTTTGCTCAGTACCTTAAGGGAAGCTTTGCACCGACGTTACTCCTTCGCGTTACCCAGGCGGCGCGTGTGGCACTGAAAGATACGGACGCGGGTAACAATGCCCCGCAGCGCTCTACGATCCTATTAGACTGGGACCTACAGTTTAAAGTGGATTCGAACCACTACAAACATACATGGCACCGCCGGGACTCGAACCCGAAAACCTGCGGTACCTGGCGTCAGAGCGCCAGCTACTCGGCCATTCAGGGCCCTGCTTGCATAATGTAATACATTGAAATAAACAGTTTTTTATGTAGTGGCAGGTTAGCATTTCAACAAATTATAGGATAAAAGATGCAGGATAGATTTATTAAATTTATTTCGAAGGTTTTTAATATGTTGAGAGAGGATGAGGTAGAGAATATGCTATGTTACTCGGGAAATTCAATTCGCATACCTTCTTTTACATAAGTACATTCAATTATATAGTTTTAAATTTATAATTAAATATTAATAAATGATGTTTAAGCTAAGCAAAGGCTGTGAAATGATTGTAAATATTATCGTAATTGTAAATAAATAAATCGATTCATTCACTCACTGTCCTAAGAAGTTTTTCCGGCACAGCTTTCTGAAGTCTTTGCTTATAGTAATTAATACTGCTTTTCCATCATCGTGGCACAACAGCCCAGTGAGGCAAGGCCGTTGTACCTACTGGTAGATTTTGAGACGGAAAGATGTGTTTCTTTTTACGGGGGTAGGGTTGTCGGCTCTACGCCCAACGCTCAACAATCATATGAGACCGGGACCTACGCCTTAAAGTGGATTCCGAATCACTACAAACATCCATGGCACCACCGGGATTCAACCCGAAACCTGTGGTACCGAGCGCCAGAGCGATAGCCACTCGGCCATTCAGGCCCAATACTGCTTTTGGTAAGCAGAAAATATGTTAATTTATAAATGTAAATAGTAATAAATTGCTGTTGTTAATATTTTTAATAAAAATTATGAGTATGTTTTTGGTTTTACTTTGTGAAATGAAAAAATTCAAAAGCTGCATATTCACCATACCTCAAACAAAAAGATACTTAATTCAATTTCAAAATTTTCTTTAATCCATCGTGATAAAAGTATATGTATATATTTATATATTTTTGTATTTTATTAACTCCTGGTCTAGTTTAGCGAATGGATTAGTGGTTCTGACATTCAAAAATTGATTCGACAAGTCATTGATTGAAATTAGTAAGTATTTCATGTTCTTAAAGGTAATTTATATATGTGAATACTAATTATTCATAAAAAATGCTATCTACTATGCAATCAAAATATAAAATTTATAATTTATATTACATTTTATAAGTTATTTAAAAAATTAGGATACATTTAAATTTTATTTTTATATCATCTCATATTTTTAATTCCATTTCTATTTGCAAAAATTTCTTTTACTGACATTTTATTTTACGTTATTTAATGGTTTCTTAGAAAGAAAAGAACAGAATTTATGACCTTCTCAAGGTTATAACCTTGGAGAAGGTATGCGGTATCAATGAAATGCATGATTTTGGATATCTCACGGAGTTTGTTGAAGGATGCATCAGAAAATACTCTACTGCCAAAAATTACAGAAGCCATAGAAGAAATGAAGAACATTTGAAAGAGAATAAAGAGATTATGACATAAAAGGTTTTTTTATTTCATTTTAAGTACAACATATATAAACAAGAATAAATATTGTATTGTTTTTCAAACTTCATACACGACCTGTGCTGGTGCTCTGGTACGTTACTTATTTCTTATTTTGAGATTTTAAAAATTAACTAAATCTTTTGAGAAAAATCTGAATCATCATTCAAAAGTTGCTGAATTATACTACTGGGCCCAAAAAAGTAAGGCCAATTTTTATTTTTTTCAAAAAATCTTTATTTATTTTTCCAAATTTATTTCAGGGCCTTCAAAGTAATCCCCTCCGGAAACAATACACTTATGCCAACGTTTTTCCAATCCTCAGTGCATGCTAAAAAGTCATTGGCCGGGATAGCCTTCAAAGAGAGCGCCGATTCACGTTGAATGTCTTCAATCGACTCCTCCGAGTGGTCTTTTGAGTCCCGGGTGGTCTTTGAGTTTAGAGAATAGCCAAAAGTCGAACGGTGGTGCTAAATCAGGTGAATTCGGTGGATTTTGTGGAACGATGTGGGTTTCATTTTTGGCGAAAAAAGTCACGAAGAATCAATGCAGTGTGAGCGGGCGCATTTTCGTGATGCAAAAACCAAGAGTTGTCCTTTCCTAACTGTGGCTGCCGCAAACGACGCATAACACTCAAATATTTATTACGAAATTCAATAATTTATAAATAAATTCAATAGGAAACTAATTTTATATATATACGTATATGCATTTATTTTAAAAAAGAAAATTAGATTTAGAATGGAATGTTGAAAAATCATATTTTATTTAATGAATGGAAAAAATAAAATTACTTTTATTAATACAATTTGTATATATATTTTTTAAAAGGAAATTAATTTTTCTTCATCATTCTTGCAACTTCTAAATTTTGGGAATTCTTAGAATTGAATATTTTAATGGAAATATTGTATCAATTTTGTATAGATTTTTTTTATAAGAATATGTTTATTAAATTATTTAAGCAAAAAAAAAAAAAAAAAAAATGTTAAATATTTGTCTGAATTTTTTTTTTTTGGCATGCTATTTTTACATCAAATATTCTTTACTAATTATTTTAAATGTGTTGTAAGAAATAAAAGATTCATTTAAATGTATATTTGTATAAGAAGATTGTTAATATTTGGAAAAGCAGTGTTTTTAGTTTTAAAATTAAATCTTAAATTATATTTATCCAATTTTTGAAGAAAAACAAAAATACACAAAAAAAAAAAAAAAAAGGCAATATGTAATATGTGTAAGGAGAATGAACAATTACATATTAGTAAATAATAAATAAATGTATTAACTATGTTTTTAATTAAATATTATTTTAAAATCCTATTTTTGAGAATTTTATTATTTCTAGATATAATATGCTCGTAGTTTTTCTGTGGGAAAAAATAAAATACTCTTACGAAATTCAGTTCAAGTTATTAATGAGAAATGAAGAATTGCTTCAATTCTTCAAATCACAGTCTACAGTTACTTTTGTAAATTTTTATTGAAAATAAAAATTATTTCAAAATTTGATATTTAACAAATTAATAAATACAAAAGGGGCAAATAAAACATATTAGTTGCAGAAAAAAAAAATTCAACACTTTTAGAAATTCAAAAAAAGTTTTGGAGGAAGTGTAAATATTTTGTATGGGTGTTGAAGAATTTAAAATTGTAAAATATTATTAACATTTGAAATTAATTTAAATTAAATATATTTATTTGAAATAATTATTGTAGAAAAGTTGTGCAATGCATATTCGCCAACAAATAATTTGTCTAATTAGTATCTTTTGACGACAATAGATGGCGCCACGACATAGAAATTCACTTGATACGACTCTTTTGATGCGGAGATCATATAAAACATTTATAGAACAGTTCGAATCATTAAAATGATTCAAATAGCCCATTACTAATTTGGGATTCCTAAATTGAATTAATGTAAATTCATTATTATTAAAAATAGCATCATTTTAACTACTGTGCATTACAAAATTATTATCTAAGTTGTGATTATTTCTAAATATTTGAAAACGCATGCTAAAAAAATTTGAATTTATAGTCAATTAACAATCGTCAATTTAACAAATAGAATCAAGTAAGAAGGCATAAATAATTATTAGAAAGAAATTTTATTAGTAAAAATTATCAAAGCGATTTAAAAGTATATATACACTATCTGGAAGAAAGTGACGGGACACCCCTCGAAAAGTAGAAAAATCGACAATACATCTGACACATGCGCAATAATAGGTATCACGTGTCAGCCATATCCTATAAATACTTTGTGGAGTCGACTAGAGTTGTTGAAAATTCCATCTCATCCTTCTTTGCAATAAATAACAGCCAGACTTCTACTGCTCCTTATACTAAAGCTTCTACAATAGTCAACATCATTTCAAACTTCAATATTAGTAAAACTCCAGGGATTGATTGTATTACCAATAAAATGCTCAAAAATATTCCATATAAAATAATTCTACAAATTTGTAAGATCACAGATGCAATTTTAACATATAGCCACTACCCTAAATGTTGGAAAACTGCTATGATACTTCCTATCCTCAAGCCTGGTAAGGACCCCACCTCTTCTACTAGCTATCGCCCAATATCTCTTCTATCTTCTCTTAGTAAAATTGTGGAGCGCGTCATAGCAGATATTTTAAATAAAGAATCTAAAGACTTAAACATTCTCATCTCTCAGCAATTCGGTTTCACTCCAAGAACTTTCCACAACTCATCAATTATATAATATTACGGAGACCATTTGCGAAGGGTTCTCTTGGAAGATGGACACTGCGGCAATTTTCCTGGATGTGGCAAAAGCCTTCGACAGAGTCTGGCTACATGGGCTAATTCATAAAATGATACAATTTAGGTATTCTCCATTTATCATCAAAATTATCATGCACTATTTATCTGAAAGAAGCTTTGTTGTTTCGGTTAATCAAGTTGACTCTAAAATCTGTAATATTCTTGCAGGCGTTCCTCAGGGCTCGATTCTGGGACCTTTTAATACAACATCTACACAAATGACATACCACAAGAACACACGATTAAATTGACTCTATATGCTGATGATACAGCTATTATTACACAGGGGAGGAAAATACACATTTTACAGAAAAATTTACAAAATTACATCAATAAACTTGAAATTTGGTTGGACACTTGGAAAATTAAACTTAATGTCGCGAAGACTGAAGTCGTACTATTTACCAGGAAAATAACCGTACTTTCCTCCTAATATAACTCTTTACAACACTAACATTTCCTGGTCTAAAGAAGCTAAATATTTAGGAGTAATTCTTGATCGCCAACTAACCTTTAAAGCTCATATTGACTACGTAAGAAATAAATTCAATAACCAACTAAGAAAATTCTATTCTGTTTTAGGAAGGCACTCTATACTAACCATTGAACTGAAAAAACTAATCTATCTTGCTTATTTACGTCCAATTATAGCATATGCGAGTCAGTTTGGGGCTCAACTGCACAAAGTAATTTTCTTATTATTGAACGTCAAGAAAATAAAGTCATCAGAATGATTGTTGACGCACCATGGTATTTTCGAAATAAAGAAATTAAACGCTCTCTATCTATGCCTAGCTTTCGCGAATATGTTGACAAAATTGCTCAAAATTTTTACACTTCTATTAATAATTCACACAATCCGGTAATTAATGCTATCAACAACTTTAATTATGACATTTCAATTCCTTACACTCGTAAAAGACCGAAGCATGTTTTAAATATTAATAAGTAAAGGGTATTCCTCTTTGCTTCTCTTGGACACTTTTTTATCATTTTTGACACCTTTTATATTGACACTTTTTGACATTGACTCTTTTTCAACACATTTCTGTGGTCCTGGTTATGTTTGACTAAGGGGCGCGTTCGCGCGTGTATGTTTTTTTTGTATCTGATGCTGCGTGGGTGCTCATTGGTGTTATGGCTCTGCTTCTTCCGTCATTGTTCTGTTTTTGTTTGTTTAAATGTTTTTGTTTCTTTATTATTTTCTCTATAATCTTTTTTGATTTTGATATTAATTTTAATTGTAATTGTAATTTAATTGTAATTTTGCAATGGTTTTTCTCAATTTACACTGGGCCTGGAGCCGACTGTACTTTATTTTTATGAAGCTATTTGGAGGTTTGGTCGCTTCGCGACCAAGGCACTCCGTCGACGAACACAGAATCAGTAGAGTTGTTTTTTGTCAAGATGCCGCCACGGGAAGAGTTGTCTGAGTTCGAGAAAGGTGTGTTGGTTGGATTGCATCTTGCCAAGGTGTCAATTAAGGAGATATCCCGTCTCCGTATTGCTCAAAATCAACTGTAGCACGTGTTGTGTGTCTCTACAAGACTGAGGGACACTGTCAGAACAAACGCCGAAGTGGACGATCTACAGTTCTCACCAGCAGGGACCGGCGGGTGATCGGCAGGGGGAGATTCGAAGTAACCGTCAAACATCCATGGATAGCATCGCTAATGAGTTTAGACAAGCCGCAGGTGTGGCCGTTTCGACCAAGACTCTTCGTATCGAGGCCCATAAGTTGGGTTACACTGGACGTTCGGCGGCCCATAAAGCCTTTGATTACGAAAACCAACAAGAAAGCTCTCGCCTTCGATGGGCCAAAGACCACCGTACTTGGACTCTGGATGACTGGAAACGCGTCCTTTGGGTGACGAGTCACGATTTACCCTTTTCCGTTCCGAAGGACGTGCTTTGGGTATGGCGTTTACCAGGAGAACGCCTTTTGCCCGAGTGTGTCGTCCCAACTGTAAAGTTTGGTGGAGGAGGATTGATGGTATGGGCCTGTTTCTCCTGGTATGGGGCTGGCCCACTGGTGAAGGTTGATGGTGCGATGAATGCCGATAGATACTGTGATATTCTCGACAATCATGTCCTTCCTACCTTGTGGGCAACGTACGGTATGGATGATTGCTGGTATCAAGACGACAACGCAACATGCCATGTTGCAAGGAGGGCTCTTGATTGGTATGTGAACAACAACGTTAAACGCATGGAGTGGCCGGCGCAGAGCCCTGATCTTAACCCAATTGAACATCTCTGGGACGAATTGAACCGTCGGTTGAGGGCCTGCACCCACTCCCCAAAAGCAAGCCTGAACTATGGAACTTACTGTTAAACATTTGGAAGGAAATTCCTCTTGCCACTATGGCTAATTTAGTGGAAAGCATGCCCAGAAGGGTTGCAGCTGTGATCGCAACCAAAGGAGGCCCTACCTCCTATTAATTTTAATAAATATGGGTTTATGTCGTTATAGTGTCCCGTCACTTTCTTCCACATAGTGTATTTTTAATATACTATATAATTAAAGATGAATTCAGTGTGAATTGAAAAAAAAATTCTTGACTGTTTTTCTACATTTTTGTTGTATTTTGCTTACTCGAATTAAAATATATTTATTTTAAAATTTTTTTGCAATATTCAACTTAAATAACGGAACACCATGTAGGTAATAAATTGGCGAAATACATATTAGAATATGTAAAAGATCGGTAATATAAAATAAACTATTAGAAACTATTATTATTTTTTATTTTGAAAATTTGATCGTGTGTTCCACTTTAGCCCCGAGTATTCCCTTTAGACAGCCCGATTGTAGCTATGTGGTGTCAGTGACAAGGGCGGTTCTTTTTAAACAGCATAATGCTAGTTCTGTTCGAATCAGTGAATGTGACAGTGACAATTTGCTTTTTTGGTTGATTCTGTAAGTGTCTTCTACTTTATTGCCCTAGCAATGCCTCTATGGAAATGTAAGGCTAGTGGCTGAGTCAATTTTAAGCTACATTCATTCTCCCATCCCATTACATTCTTCTGCCAAATTACATCCTTCTGTCTGACAAAATATAGGGAAAATAAATACGCAGGGAACGCCATGTAACCAGCTGATATTGATTTAAAAAATTCTTTTGATCTATTTAGTTTTTTTCTATTACTTTATGCATGATAGAATGACGAGGCTTTTTTAAATAAAAATATTTATGGAAAAAATGTTATTTACTGTTAATTCATTTACTTAATATAGCGTAGCCTCGTAATAATTCATTGGGATTTCTCGTAGACAAAGAAATTCAGGAGAGTTAGGCCTAAAACTTCTTGTCCTTCTTACTCCCCTATTTATAAATAACTGAATGCTCTAAATATTGTATGGGACACTGGAACTCTGATTTAAAAAGAAAGATATAAAATTAAATTAAATAAAAAATACTTCTTTTTTTTTGAAATTACTTAAATAAAAATTATCATTCCTATTTATATTATCAACGTAAATAATATTATTAGTGTTTAGAAAAGAAATTCTTGAATTGCAGTGTGAATTAGTTCCACAAATAGTTTTATTAATAAAAGGAATGATAATGGAATACTAAGAATGATAATTGTTTATTGAATGTTTTTTTAAAGTCTAAATAACTTAAACACATTACTAATTTTCGATTCAAATTAATTAAGAAACTTCTATTGTAGGGAAGATAACTTTATTCTATATTCATAAATACAATATTTGAACAGAGGAAGAAAAACGTACACAATATTAAAGGGAAACTGAAATCATTTTTCTTGATCATATAAAAAAAGAACTCATAAAATAAATATTATAAAGTAATTACTTAAAATTACCTTGATAATATCTTAATCAAATCATGTAATAATACTTAAATAAGTAATAGTATATCAATACACATCATAACCTGTTACTCAATTCATTGCAAAGTGCAATTTATTCTTAAATTCTACCAAAGAAATATTTTAATTGAACAACATTAATCATATTTAATTAGCATTGTCATGAATACAGATATATATATGTTATTATTTTTATGCTATAATTATATATGTTTTTATTTTTGAAAATATTCGAATAAATTCAAAAAGGCTTTTCATTTAGCAATATGCCAATCAGAATAAAAATTCATTTTTATATTATGTTTATTAAGAAGGATGCCGCTGTTTATGCATCCTTCTCCTTTTGACAAGGAAAATATTTGAATAAATTCAAAGGCTTTTAATTTAGCAATAAGCCAATCAGAATAAAATTCATTTTTATCATATGTTTATTAAGAAGGATGCCGCTGTTTATGCATCCTTCTCCTTTCTTGACAGGAAAATATTTGAATAAATTCAAAAGGCTTTTAATTTAGCAATATGCCAATCAGAATAAGAATTCATTTTTATCATATGCTTATTAAGAAAGATGTCGCTGTCTATGCAGCTTTCTCCTTTCTTGACAGGAACCAGACTTTCATGGGCTCTTTCTTGCCTTTCATCTGTACTAGTCCTCGATATGTAAAGTGGAACTGAGCATCGAAATTCTCTGGTTTCATCAAGTAACTACAAAAAAAAAAAAAAAAAAAAAAAAAAAGAAAAGAAATTAGAAGAACTTGAGCGATTATCCTGCTTTAAATAATACTGTAAAGGTCCAGTTAATCATGCATTAATTAATGTAACTGACTCAAATATGACGAAGTAATTTTTGAGCAATATAAATTAGTATTATCTTTTCATTTTGAAAATTTGTTTTTATGGTTTGAATTATTGTGAAATAAATTTGGTATATATATAGCTCACAATTTATAAAAATTTTAAAAATGATTCTTTGACTCGCATCCACGAACTTCTATTATGTTTGCAAATGTCTGAAATGGATTTCACGTTATTTACCAAGGCAATTGCCAGATAAAATCAGATTCATTATTGCACAGGAGGCCTGATACATCATACCTGCAAGAGGAAGTAGCTTTCCAAAAAAGTTAAAACATGATACTATAAAAATATACCTAAAATTACTTTTCGAGCTTAGTTGGCCTAATTTTAAATCACAAACAGGATATAATTCCCCAAACATGAAAATGCCTAAACAGCTAATCCAACTAGCTAAGCACTTTTCAATCTAATATTCATATTTGCTCCTGGTTGGCTGACCGCTTAAATTGACCCGATAACCTTATCTTCCGAAACTACACCTCAAAATTGTAAAGAATGGTCTGTTTTGTGGTTGATGTTCAGAGGTAATCTTTTGTATCACACATGATGAAACTTTCACGCCACCACTACAACGACAGAAAATCTATTGCCGATGAACCAGTAGATGAAAAGGGTCTTATCTTTTCTGTTGTTATAGGCCTTTAGTTTCAATTTGTAATTTAAAAATAAATCAAGTTAAGCCTTAAAAGATGGTAATTTTATTCATACCTATTCGTCTGATTTTGCCACTCAACAACTCCTGCCCATGCTCTTATGAACGTAGTTACAATCGGGAAACTTTTGTATTATTAGATAAAAGGCACACTACCTCACTGCCGCCTATATATCCCGTGTTTTGTAATGCTAATTTTAAGTTTAAAATAATTATTTTTGAAGATTAAAAAATCGGTATTTTTGTCAATTTTTCTATATAACCTTAACTGCACCGGCATTGTATGTTTGTAAATCAAAATTTACTTGATTTTAAAATTTTGTAAAGTTGCTTAAAAAAAATGCAAACTTATAAAAATTAATTTGTTATTGATTATTGAAGTTATCCTATTTTATTTACCTAATTCTATTTTCAAAAGCTTGTAAATTTCTTTTCTTTAAAAGCTTTTACAGTTTAAATAAAATAATTTTCTGTTAATCATATGCTTTAAATATCCTTAATAAACTAATATCTACCTATAAGCATCTTCTGACACATTGATTTTTCCAGGTTCTCCTGTAGTTTCTGTTCTGCTGGTGAGATTAACAGTGTTTCCAAAAAGACAATACCGGGGCATCCGTTTTCCAATGACGCCTGTCACTACTTCTCCACTATGGATTCCAATTGTGATTTCCTAACAGAGCATTGAGAAAAGTATAGAATTAGAAAATTCTCTCATTCTGCTATACATTATCTCAATATGGCAATTGAAAGTGAACCAAAACTTCAAACAATTTATTATTTTTTTTCGTGAACACAAACTCTATTTGAATATTTTAATTTCACTGTATATTAGAACAATTATATTGCTATAAATGTTGCTAGATTTCCTTGCCATTAATACATTAATAATTTTTTTTTTACCGTAGAAAATAATGTCTCATGTTAAGAATATCTGGAAATGAACTTAAGAATTATTTCAAAGTCAACTTTGACTATTTAAGTTTTAAAAATGTTCCACAAATTTTGTTCACGCAGATTTTTTAATAAACACAAAACATAAAAGTCATAAACAAATAAAATATAACACATAAAATGAAAAAATAAATAAAATGCGGAATAAAATAATAATATAAGTAAATAAATAAGTAAAAATAAATAGAATCTGTAAAAAAATAAAAATAAAAATAAAGATTTACCAAACAGCAGTTGAATTATTTTAATTTTCGAAAATGCTATTAATTTTTAATAGCTTTTTGTAGAACCAAGATTTAATTATCGAATTCGAAATTGCAGAAACTTCCTTCAAGAACTTTCATCTCCTATGAAATATATGCAAGAGAAACTGTTATAATTAGAAAAAAATGAAGTTAAGATTTCATAATAAGTAATACATGTGGCGTATTTACATGTTTGAAGTGCAATTCTATCAATATATCATTTATAAACTGAAAATGTAAAATTTCAATGTTGAACATAGCTTACCAGAGGATACCCTTCTTCAGTAGTAACCTGTTTTGAAAGATCCATGAAATCCAGTGCCAAACGAGCAATGCACATAGCATGGCTTTCACATGGCTCTGGTAAGCCGCTCACTGCCATATATTTATCACCAATGGTTTCAACCTAAAAGGACATTAAATAGAAAAAAAAAATTATATTTTAAGTTAAAAGGGATCCTTTATTGGAATTTTTGCATTTTAATAAATAATCTTCACATTTAATCTCATATTTCTTTCAGTTCAACTAATAATTACTTCAGTTAATAATGTTATGCTCACATAAGCTGAAACTATGCGCGGATAAGATTTTAACACGTAGAGTTAGCATTCTTGTAACAACATCAAAGGGAATCTACTCCTACGTACTATTGAGAATATAGCATTTAAAATTTCTCCGATAAATATTTATTATTATATTAAATTTCTATTTAGATATGCCGCCATAAAGTAATTTTTTTAAGTTTTAAAATTTAACTAAGAATTGATTCATTCCAAAAAAGAAGATGTCTAAAAAGTGTAACAATTACATTTTCAGAATCGATAAATAAATAAGTAGTATTTCAGTTCTAATAATGCTTATTATTTTCTATTGATTTTATTACAATTTTCAAGTATAAAATATAAAAACTACCTCTATAAAAATTAAAAAAGATATTTCGCTGTTTAAATGAATTATTACTTTAATATTTTATTCTTACCAAACGGATTAAGTGACACGCAATAAACATACCGCTTTCGGAAAAAATACAATAACTTATTGAACAAAAAAAAAAATTGAGAAATGGCCGGATTTTATTATGCTAGCAAGAAAAAAATCACGCAGTTAGAGCATAAAGTAAATGAAATTTTTGATTTGAACAACAAAAACGTAAAGATTTGAAATCAAGGAAATTGTACAAGATCAGAATAATATTTTGTTCAAATGCTTTACTGTTGTTGAATGTAAAGGTAACAAACTGTAAAGGAACGCCCATGAATCCTTTACAGTTGTTGACACTTCATAATGATAACAATTTAACTTGCTGATGTTGTTCCTGAGGGCAAATGTAGAGGGGAATAATGCATTCTGGGAGGACTTTCATGTTTAACTTCTCCGTTCGAGGCTAGTATTTTCATTTCAAAACTACAATGGTTTAAATGACAATTTTGAAGTTCAATGATAAAATTACTGAAAAAGTGCTGAAAATATAAATTAGTAAATATATATATATATATATATATATATATATATCAATATATTTTAAAATATATTTTTAAAAAATATATTGGCGACTTAAAATTATTATCTCATTTTTATTGCTGATATTACTTACATCTTAGCACTCGGATGACAAAAACCTACCTGTTTGTTACTAAATTTCAGTTTGGTTTTTACCAAGTTGCTTCCAATGAAGAGAAAGTGGCTTTTCTGCAATTTGTTTTGACGAGGGAAATTAAGGGAGGACGAGGGAAATTAAGAAAACGACCCCACTGCCAGACAAAAAGATTCAAGTAAATTATCAAAGTGCACATGAATAAATTATTTTAGGGGGCGCTAATATGAAAACCATTCAACTTTTCTCCGAAGATGAGCTCTGACCGGATTCTTATCGAATGCAATCCTTATGCCATGGACGAGCCTTTTCTTAAATTTTACAATAATGTAAAATCCTCTGTGCATAACATGAAATGGGCAAGAGCTCTCAGATATTGCGATAAAGAAATTAAAAGTAATCATTTTACCTTGTAGACATTAGGATTTTTCTTTGGATCTGTGAGCACATCAAAAGACTTATAGATATTATTCAGCAACTGTACAATTTTCCTAGCCCCAGTGGAGTCTGAATTTCTTGCACAATATTGACTGAACCCAACAATACCGCTGAAGAGAATGGTGACAGTTTCATATTTTTAGCTGGTACAGGTCTGTGATGGCGGAGTTCGTTAGCAACAGATGGTGGAAGAATGGAGTACAGCAATCTAAGTGAAATAGTTAATGAAAAAAACAAACAATGGCAAAAGTTATTATTATCAAAAGATTAGAATGGACATAATCTGTTAATGTTTCAATTCTTTACTAAATTAAAAATGTTCATAATTTAACAAATTTGCATTATATATCTTTTGGTAATTTTCTCTTTAAAAGTATTTACAAATATGTCTGAATTAAACGTTGATTCAATAGCTATTTAAGATTTCATTTTTATTAATTTCTTTTAGAATAATATATTCCAACAAGTGTCAATAAAAATTAATAAAATAAGTTAATTTGTTTAATCATTATAATTCCTCTTAATTCTTTTTGTTGCTTTGTATAATGAAGTAAAAGAACAACAATAGAAAAATAATTTTCAGTGTTAGTTAATTATCCAATCGAAATGAATAAGATTATATTATAAACGCTAGTTAAAAACTGGCTAATCAATTCAATTACGACTTAAATAATTGTTGTGTATTTCTTTAGTGAGAGTTGACAGTATTTTTTTGGCAAGAGATTTTAGATTGCTATTTACTTTTTTATTACGAATCGAATTATGTACTTATTCCTAATATAATTTAATTTATTTTAATAATATTGACTATACTTAAGGAACAATTAATGCTTACGTTGCATAACAATTAAATATGATTTTTAAAAACAGCTTTCATTAGATACATTTATTTTCCGTTACCAATAAAAGATGCCCTATTTATTTTTTAAAAAAGTTAATAAATTTAATAAAATTCATTGCAATAACTGTAAATTTAAAACGTGTTTATTTTACTTGGATCCAAGAAAAATTAAATAATTTTAATAGAGATCAAAGTCTGAACACGGCCAGTTTTTCAAATAACGAATTTTACTTTTTTATGTGTTCACAATGAAGTGCTACTTCGGTAAGTAAAAATTCAATCCATTAAAATAAAGAGGATATACGTTTTGAAGTATTTTTTAATGCTTCTTGGATCATATTTGCGTTACAGGTGAGGAAAACTGGGGAAAAGTTCGCAGTTGTCTTAACGAAGGCGCATATAGAATACTACTGTGTTCAAAAGTAAGACCAGTTTTCAATTTAAATTTCCCGGGCAAATGGTATTTCAATTTTTTTTTTTAGGTTGTTGGCACTGTCATTGACATCTGTGTGAAATTTACGTCAAAATTTTCATTAGTGCTTGAGTTACGCTTGGTTTTGTGAGACGCCAAAACTGATTCGGGGATTTTTGAAATATCTCTTCAATCGACTCAAAACGGTGTCCCCAGAGTCGTCTTTTGAGTTTAGGAATAGCCAGAAGTAGCACGATGCTAAATTAGGTGAATACGTTGGTTGTAGAACGATATGGGTTTCATTTTTGGCGAAAAAGTCACGGAGAATCAATGCAGTGTGAGCTGGCGCATTCAGTGTTTTCGGTACCAATCAAGATTTGACGCGTTTGAGGCCCAAAACATCTTTTAAAATGGAATTTTGAAATTTCAACATCCTCAACAAGGTCTCTAATTATGAATCGAAGCAAGCACCAAATCTTTATATTTTTGGACGTGAACTTCGATGGTTGAGGTTGGTGGTCGACCAGAGGAATCTTCGTCTTCAACGCATTCTCTGCCTTCTTTTTGAACTGTTTTAAACATTTCTTTCCGATGTAGGAATGCTCACCGAATGCCTTCTGCAGCATTCTATACGTTTCCGCAAACAAAATTTAACGCAAGTTCTTGCTCAATTAATTCAGACATTTCAAAAATCGCCGGAATCAGTTTTAGCATCTCACAAAATCTTACGTAACTCAAACACTAATGAATATTTTGACGTCAAATTTCGCACAGATGTCAAGGATTGTGATAACAAACTAAAAAAAGAAAAAAGAAGAAAAGTTTTTCAGAAGCAATTATAACCTTACCGAAGCTTTAATTGACCAAGGTATGGTTGGTTAACGAATTTCGCTGTACTTAATATACATATTATTAAATAATTCTTTAAAAATATACTTACTTATCAGTTTTCTTTTTCTCATCTTCTAACTCTCGATAAGTGTTCTGCAGCTTATCGGTCAGAATCTCCAGATTTTTGGTAAGTTTATACTCAGCAACGAAGTGTTCAGACAACAGTACTAGATCCCTAGTAGCATCATGTAGAGGAATGTCACTTAAGTAGAGATCTCTTTTGTTTAAATCGTCCAGATTCAATACACTCGGAGAGCACAAGAACAGCATTGAATCAGTTTCAGGAATATGAAGCATTTGCCCTTTCAGTCTCATGCTGAAAGACAAATAAATAAAAATTCTTTTAAAGGAGCTTAATGTAAAAGAAAATTTAAATAGTTAAAAATTATTTTATTATAAAGAAGCCCCTCATTATCCATGAATGCCAACGTAATTTTTAAAATTAAGAAATTTAAATTCAAGGTATTTTTAAAATTTAATCGACCATTTTCTAATTAATATGCACAGCACTTATATTTTTTAAACTGCCACCACGAAATGAATGCAAGACGAAGTACTAGGATAATTTTAAAAACAAGATGGAGTTACGATAATAGGCGTTGTTGACATACATGTAAGATGGAAATCAAAATTCTTATTGTTGTAAATTATTGTTGTTGTTCTAATTCAGCTGGCAATACAGAGACAGTTAATTTTTATGCCATAAGCAAGGGGGCTGCACCGCTGTTACTTATTTAACACCACCCAGGGGGCACGTGTAGCTTGAAGATATGCTGCGGACGCGAGTAACACTACTCCCACAACGCTCTAAAATCATTTTAGACTGGAACTTACGGTTTAAAGGGGATTCAGAGCCACTACAAACATCCATGGCACCACCGGGACTTAACCCGAATCCTGTGGTACCGAGCGCCAGAGAGCTAGCCACTCGGCCATCAGGCCCCAACTATAGATTATTAACGATGGAAAATGCTCAAAGAAAATACTTTCCATTTAAAAGCATGTTTTTATTGCAAAATTTAATTAAAAAGTTTTTAGTTAGTTAGTTTTAGTTAGTTTATTAAAAAAAAAGATTCTACAGAATCAGAACATTTTTGATGACGAAACGATATTAAAATTTTAAAAATAAAGCATCTCAAATATTATTTACTGTTGCAGATTTATCGCTAGAGATCTCCAATATTAAGTATATCATTAAAAAAAATATTGGCAATTAAATTTCCTAACATTAAAATGCAAATGTTACTATTTATTAATGTTATAGAATAATTATAAAGGATTTATTTATTTATCATTTAAATTTTTATTGGGTAATATTTGAGCATTTACTTTGAATAGTTGAGAGTGAATATAAAACTGTAAAAAAAATATAAGTGTTAATATAAGTTTTTAGAGCCCGTGAGAATTTTATCCTACCTTTGATCATTGTTATCTTTGTCCTTTGTTTTCAGAACAAATACCGTGTTTATGTGAGCTAAAAATGTTGTTGAAGGTGAAGCTCACATGAGGGCGAACTAGTTCGAACAAATCTGTCACTTGGCACGAAGGATGAGTGAGTGAGGGCAGAACTCTTGCGACGGATATCCCCACCTGACGAACGTAATGATCTCGGTCAAACATGATGTGGAAAGGAAACGCTCTGCAAAAAGTAGCGGGACTGATTTTATTTTCCTTGGAAAGTATGTCAAATTCTTCTGTGTCCTGATCAGCCTGACTTTTGGATGCTTTCCGATCAATGATAGCGAATTGAACATGGTCACAAGTTGCACTTTTCTGTTGAACGACTTCCACTTCTACTTCAGTGTTGTGCAATTTAGAAGCAACTGCCTGAAAATACAACTGAGTTTTAAGTAGTTTATAATTAAAAAAACAAGACATTAAATAAGTATGAGTAATACATATCTTAGTTAGAAATGCGTAATTACCAGATGTTGGTTAAAGATTTGAAAAGAAAATTAAAAACTGAAATAATTTTTATACAGCAACAATGGTTCCTTTACATACATAAAAATAACTTAATAAATGATGTTATGTATGTATCTTGTATAATTATTCAGTAGATAACGTTAAATGTATAATAATCATATGTGTCTTGTATGTCTTAAAATATCAGTTAAGAGGTAAAATATTCCGTTCAAATGAAATAATATTATTAGAAGAAAGATAAATGAAATAATATTATTAGAAGAAAGATAAATGAGATAATATTATTAGAAGAAAGATAAATGAGATAATATTATTGAAGAGATATTAAAGTTTAAGTGAATGAAATTAATTTAGCTAAATGTAGCACGAAATATAGAACCCATTCGAAAACTTTACAGGTGATAATCTATTTTATTATGAATGATATAATTACGGGGTTAAAATTTACTTAATAAAAACAAAGTGTTTTTAATTCATGTAAGATATGATAGTAAATAGACAGTTATGAGTTGTAATTCTTAATTTTAACCTAAACTGAAGTCAATAATTACCAGGAAACTGACTTTTGCTCTAATATGATTTCTGATTATTGGTGCAAAAACATTACACATGAATAAAAGTGTCACCAATAAAAATTACAAACAATACAACACAAAATTGTTTTTTTTTTTAGCAAAATACAGATTTAAAAAATCGATAAAAATATCCTCCACAAAAATTTTACATACTTTTTTAAAAATGATTTAATTTAAGAAATAATGATTTTTATCAATACAAACTGCGAAATGTTACTTTTAGCTTTTTTTTTTTTAAATTAACTTTTAGTTTTAGAATTTCGTATAGTATATTGTACACTATATTGTATTTAACACACGGATGCAACAGTTTTACCTCAACATGGATATGAGTTTTTAATATTAAATTTAAAGGACATCCTAATTTTGAAAAATCTTTTTCCCATCATTTTATACAGAATTTTTACCTTAACTAATCCTATTACAATGGGTTCCAATCCAGCCCTTTCGGAATAGTAATGCAAAATCAAAGTGCCATCTTCTGGTCGTTCAGTGCAGCGGAAGGATGGTGAACGCATGCCAGGATATATAGTAGCTAAATGATCGTGCAAAGCATCCAGATTCTGAAGAAAATCTCTTGAGTGGCTCCCAGGACTTTCAAGATCTTATCATAGCCAGACTCTTGGCAGAAATCAAAAAACATTCTACCAAAATGTTCGAGGATGTCAGCAGCCTTGATTCCTAGAAAAAGAAACCCAAGTTAGATGAAAGGGAAACACTTTTGTTGGACTAAAATTAAAAGCTCACATTCTTAGTTTCAAATCAAGTTTGTTGCATTAAGAATTAAAAAAAAAAATATATTGTTTAGAATTCATTGATATAAATAAATGAGGATTGTATAAAATTTATAAATTAAGTTCAAATTGCATTTTTCTAATTATTTAAAAAAATAATGAAAGTAGGGAGTAATGAAGTAAAAGGTTTTGAACGATTAAAGAAATTCAGAATTTTCTTTAAAAGATTAGGAAAGCAAAAACATCACAGGTATCTCAGCAATAATACAAATATATATGAAGCATAAATATCATGCAATACACTCTAAGATAAGAGAAAAAAAACTCACCAAGAAGTTATCAGAATGGGGCGAAAATCAGATGTGATGCACATGTATTGAAAAAGAAACGCTTAAAGTTTCGGAAAAATTCAATGTTTTATTCAGGAGATATAGCTACATATATTGAATCAAATCAAAAAGCATTGACCAACCTCTGTCCCTTATGCAAGCAGCTATCTGGCTTAATATTGACACGTAGAGTCCGAGAGTATTCCTCTGCGTGATTTTTGCAAACATCTCTACAAATGTTGGTGAGATTTTGGGTCGGTTTGTGTCACATACTCATAAATTGGGGGGTGTCATAAAGGAAAGGATATCAAAGTGGATCATCGTCAAAGTACAACAACCAAAGTCGTCCGACCTGTGGATAGCAACCAGGTTAGTATCTAACTATTGCCCTAGATATGTTCAGATACTTTCTCGTTGGTTATCGGGGTTCAATTCAAAGCACTGCTAACTGGCAACCTGTGTATCGATTACGGAGTACCGGAGTAATCTGGAGTAATTACGAAGTATTCTGAAAAAGATCCCCTAACCTCCTCATCTTCATTAATAAAATCGAATTAGAATTTAGGGTAGGCTGATTAATTAATATTAGTAAAGTACTTAAAAATAAAGTTGCTCCAAATTAAAATATGATACTTAAAGAAAAAAAAAGTATTGAAAAAGTAATTAAAAAAAAAGAAAAAGTATTTTTAAAAATAAAGGAAATTAAATTAAAAAAAAGTTTCCTTATTAAAAACGATTCTACCAAAGTCAGTTAGACTCCTTGTCAAACTATCCCGGCACTACTACAAACGCCTTTGTCGATGGTATGCAGTGTTGATGTAAAGCCGGCATAATGGGGGCATTAGATCTCGTTCTCTTAACTGGCCATCCATAGTAAATGGGCTCACTAGGGTCCTGGTTACACTTCGGATCGTTGGTAATGGTGAATCAGGTAATGTGAGAGGCGCTGTGGCGATTGCTCTGTCCTCACGTTTTTATCATCCCTTTTATCTTTCTCTAGGTCATCCACTGCCCCTTGACGCTGTGTTGTGCTCTCTTTTAACTGTCTTCAAATAGTGATGTCTTCGATCCAAATGTCGAGATCCTTCCATTTGACTTCCTTGTTTTCTTTATCCCTATAGCACGTTTCCTTTCAAATTCCTTCCTGTCTTCGTTCATTTCAAATGAAAGCTTATGATCATATTAATCATCAGGACTTGCATGCGAACCAGCATGCAAGGCATTGGTGAAATCAAAGTGAATAGATAGAATTAAATTCGAATGTTGGCCAAACCTTAGAGATGGAATTCGCGCTCTTTTACACCCATCCAGAAGCTCAGTTTCGATGCACAGAAACTCGAACTATTCATTCATGGACAGCCAAGTGTAACCATTTTGCATATTAGATGAAGTATTTTCATAAAAAACTTTTCACAATCAGATAAGTACTTCTAGGCAAGTTTTTGTTGTCATAAATGCATTTGTTTCATAATATCAAAAATAAATAAATAAATAAATAATAAAGAATAATAAGAAGTAAAAAACTTTTTATTTAACATACCAAGACACTTTTCTGCTGCAAAAACAATCTGGTATGTTATCTCATCCTCATAAATAATACGGACTAGAAATTGTCCTTCCATCACAATATCAGCTTCTTTTCTAGAAAATATATGGGCACAATTTGAGTTTCAGAAGCATATTATCTTTAATAAAATCAAATCATAGCATGAACATACTTTATAAAAATAATGGAGATATTAGGGCAATCTGAAGTAAAAAACATCGAAATAAGCTTTGTTTATTAATTTTTATGTAGAGTTTATTACTGTGTATTTATGAATATAAGCCAATTCGTGTATATAAGCCGAGACTGCGTTTTTACTTCAAAAAATTTACTCTAAAATCCGTATATTAGTCGAAATGAAGAAAAATTCCTGTAACATTCAAACTTGTCACCATGAGGGCGAAATGTTGCTAAACAGGTAAAAAGGAGGAATATATTTTCAATCAAATAGCTGTAAAGTAAAAAACACTAACAACAATAGTAATAACTTTTCTGAAGCTAGCATATTGTTTTCCTTCAGTTGTTGTTTTGTACACAATCTGCGGTATCTGTGCTATTTTTATTTTATGAGCCTTTTTTGTCTGAAAGATGGACTGGAAAAGAAATACTTATATGATAAATTTCAAACTACAGATGATTACGTTAGCTGAAAATGACAGCATTTCTCTGTAAATGAAAAACAGGTTTGAGCGTGGAGAAAAAAAAAAAAAAAAAAAAAAAAAAGGTTTTGAATCAGCGGGGATTTCAAAATCTTTTTACTTTTCATGCTCGAATTTCGCCAGCATTAGATTTTTCGTTTTGGCAACGATACTACAAAATATAGTATGAACATTTTCAAAATAAAACAAATTATTTTCATAAAACAAGAAAAGCATTATATTTTAAATTTTTTTCTTCCATAAAGTTAGGAAACATAAACTAAGAATTGAAACACTATATTTAGCGATATTTTGCACTTTATAGCTTGAGGCCGGATAACGGAAAAGTACACACGTTTTTTTGCAAGATTGGCGGATCCGTATATAAGCCATAAAGAAGTTCTAAAACTCGAATTATAAATATATGGAAATATATGCTAGTTTCTGAGCATTATAGCGTTATTGTTGTCAATTTCCTCAAAAGTCACATAGTGACACTATGTAATTAAAAAAACATTGGAGCATTATTGAAACATTAAAAAAAGCATTGTTCTTTTCAAAGAAACAGCAAATCAGGCTGAAATACAATTACCAGACTACTATTAATGGCATAGGAATATAACTTTCTGAATCATAGCACATTTATTGAAACAAATAGACCAGTTTTTAACGGAAAGGATTTTATTCATTATAGAGAATGCAATTTGTTTTAGGAATGTAATTTAACTTAATTATAGAGATTGTAATTAGAGAATGTAAAAATGTTTTAAAATAGAATTATATAGAAAAAGATAAATACATACATTTAAAATGAATAGAAAAGTTTAGTTTACATAGTAAATAAGATTAAATATAATTTTTCTTTCAAATTGGGGATTTTGTATTAGACTTTTTTTATATCCCTACTTATTGTAATAATTTAACTCAATTAATATAATTTTTTTAAACATGAACTATTTAAAATAATTTGAAAAGTTGAATACTAGTTATGTTTTCTAGTATGGCCTTAGATTAAAAAATGAGGCAGTCCATATTATTTGAATTCTTTTAAAATAAATGTGGCAACAAGCCGACTAGAAGTGGCTAGTAGATAGAAGGCTCTAAGTTTTGTATAACATGAAAGTAATATTTTACATTTGATTATATAATTTGCAGTTTGACTTAATTTCCATTTATAAAATATTTAGTATGAATCATATTTTAGATTAAACATGAGATAGAAAAATTAATTAAGTTTCATTTAAATGCATCTGTAAATCATTTAATACCTAATATTATTATTAAGGCTTTTTTTTTTTTTACCTCAATTAATAGAAGATGTATTTGCATTGCTTCTAAAATCTCATAGTTAGAAAAAGAGACTGAATTTTAAGCAACAGGTTGTACTTCATTATAAACAATATAAATACCCTGACCACTCCCTGTTTTAGAATATAATTAAAAAAGCTTAATTCTAAAAATAAAAACTTAATTTGACAAAAAAATATAAAATTTTACTTCTATAATTTAACAATGGATATTTAACTATGTATATTTATATATTTTTTAATAATTTTATTAATCTATAATAATAATATAATTTTATAATTTTATTAATCTATAATAATAATATAATTTTATAATTTTAATAATTTTAATCTATATATGCTTATAATTTTATTTCCGTACGGCAAAAAAAAATAAAAATAAAAATTGATTCTAAATAAGTATTTCTAAAAAAAAAAAGTTATGAAATTTAGTGAAGGAAATCCTATGAATATTAAACAGGATATTCTTTAAATTTAAAGCTTAGTCAATATTTTTAATAATTGTATTAGTAAAACTTACTTAATCTTTTCCCACATCACTTCTCCATAATTGCGCACGATGAGAAGCTCAAGCGCATGATTGACAAATCCGTACTGAAAAAGAAAATTATAAAAATTTAAAAATGATCACCCTCCAGTCTTTGAAAGAAATCTTTACTAAAAAATTGATCTACTTATTTAAGAAATCTCTTTTTTTTAAAAGATTTATTTTAACTTTTAAAGACTATTTCTTGAAATTTTAGTTACTTCCCCCTATTTTGAAATTTTAATTATTTTTAAAAAGTAAGTTTATATTATGTTGATGATTTGAGAAAAATTTGATGTCTATAAAATTGTTTTTTATTATATAAAAGTAAGAATAATCACGAACGATATTTTAATTAAAGATTGAAAAATAAATTTGTATATATGACTCTATATAGTTTGAATCCCCACCTCCCGAAAAATAACTATTATATATAGGAAAGGGAAATAGCGATACCTGATTTATTATAATTAAAAGATTTATAGCAGTGAAAAATATAAATACCTTATATTTCCGAATATATGTCAATCCGTTTATAATATGTTAATTATAGAGTGCGTTTTTCTCAAGAAACTTTTTTTCAAAGTTCAAACCTGTATATAAGCCAAAATGATTCAAACAACTAAAAAGTAAGTCAAAAGATTAAAGTAATTTTCTTTTTCCATTGTTATTTTTATGTGCTATTTATTTACGGTATTCTTTTTCTTAGTTCTGGTGTACGTTTCGGTACTTTCCGTTAGCCAGGAACAAATTTCGTCAACTTGAGATTTTCGTTTTTGACGCAACAAATCAGCGATATAAACAATTTAGAAAATAAAACAACTGATTCTTATAAAATGAATAACTAATTTATTTTGGAATGATTTTTTTTTTTAGAAACAGAAACTAAAATAAAAAATGTGGTATATTTATTATTTGGCGATTATCGTTTGCTTCCGGCTAACAGAAAATTACTTATGTTTTCGAAGGATTAACGGATTCGTCTAAAAGTAGACCCCGTCGTGTATCTTTAGAAAGAATTTAAAAATTCTCGGCCTATACATGGAAATATGTGGTAACTGTTTAAAATTTTTTTTTACCATTTTACGTATACTTTAAAGGAATAATGTATATTTTGATGTAAACTTTCTACCAAAGAATTTCCTTTTGAATCTAGTTTTTAGAGACTTATGAATAACATAAGCCTGTATCTTGACCCCGAAATGTTAAAAAAAAATATTCTTTCTATATAAATAATGTAATAAAATTATTAATCTATTAATTGAAGTAATTCTAAAAATCTATTAATAGAATTTTTAACATTCATGCTTGAAAATATTTGTTCACAAATATGTGTTCATCCAAAAGCGTTTGCGCGTTTAAATGCGTTATCTAACGACGACTATATTACTTTGTTGAGAACAACTTTAAAATGAAACATATTTTGAACAATTTCACAAAATACGTAAATGAATTCTTGAAAGAAACATTTGCCTAAGGCCATTTAATAGCACACAAAGGTCTTAATAGCACACAAAGTTGAGACTCATATGTTAGGGTAAGAAAGAAAGAAATAATATAAAAAGCTTGGTAGAGATCCCATCTGGGCTTAAGCCTTATAAACAAAATTCTATCTCCCTAGTTTGAAATAAATTGCTATAGGTTGAATAAAATATTTTTCTAGTACTTAAACGCTTCTTTTTTCACTAAGCAAGGGTAGTATCATTTATTTATTTTAATATTTTATATTAAAAAGATAATTACTAAAAACATACGAAAAGGAGAGAGTCATTAAAAAAAAGCCATGGAAGCAGCATGAGGCCTTCGGGCCGCAGCTTATGCATTTCTGTTATAAAGCAACCGATATTTTCTGTGAGCGTTTTAATCATTACGTTTTAAGTGATTTCACAAAAAAGTATGTATGAAATTGAAAGACTAATTCTCAGTGACAAACAAAATAATTATAAGTAATTACGATTATAAAAATTATGTTTAAAAGGGTTTTGATGATTTAATGTATAGTAAAAACTTCTCAACACGAATCAAAGGCGTTTACTTTTGTATTAGAATATTCTATGTTAAAAGGTTCTATGGCTTAAAAGGTTTTTAAATTTATACCTTCCCATCTCTTTCAATGCTTGGAGGCATTCGGGATTTATATTTGGACTATGGAACGATTAAAGAATCGATAAAAGTCATTTTCGACTTTTCTTGTAAGAAACTTTTAACTCAATAAAGAGCAGGACTTACTGTTTAATTTAAAAAACTACAATTAAATAATTGGCTTCAATTAACACATAACAATAACTTTAAGACAGTTGTTAATAATATTATAATTCAATTTGCACAATCTAAAACCTATTAAACTATTACAAAAAATAGAGAAAATTATATACAATTTAATTAAAAGCAAACTTAAATTTAATTCAACAAACATTTATATATTTTTTATTTAAATTAAAATTTATTTTCTTTGTAAAAATTATAGTACATTATAAAATTTGGCCATTTTGACCCTAAGAATTCCTTCACAAGTAACTACGTACTTTATACAATTATTGTTTTTTGCCCTTATATTAATAAAAACCAATTAATTTTTGTTTATTGAAATTATTAATTTTTTGATAATGCCTCACATATTTAAAATATTTATAGGCATAACTTTAAAAAAATTCAAAGTTTTTAATATATATGTATTAATCACCTATCAATATTATTCATATTTATTGTTTTGAGATCTTGATGAATATTCGAGAACGAATATTTAAGAAAGTACAAAGGACTTTAAACGTAATATGGCTGAAAATTAGATTATTTTTTATAAATATGAAATTCAAAAAATTTTGTCACAACCATCATCTTTAAAAGTGGATATTTAATAGTTCATTACATTTAAAAACTTTTTATATAAAGTAAAACAGAACCAATTATTTTACGATCTTAGAAATCAGTCAACCTAACAATCTTTTTTTTTATTTGTATAAATACTTTTACGAAATTGAAAATTTATACTTACAAAATGATAATTATAATAATATATTATATTTAAAACTAACTTAATATTATATTGGCTTTCAATTGTAATACCGTGCAAAATGTATACAAAAATATACTAAATTTGATATTTTTGATTACAAAATTGAACTTAATGAAACTGTGCACCTGATTAAAATGTTTAGTACAAAAGGAGTCAATTTAATTTATATATCATATTTGTAATAAAAATTTACAAGATCAAGAATTTTGAAATAATATAAGATGTTAAACATTTTTTTTATAAAAATCAGTTACACTTCAAGATTTAAACTTAATCTTTATATATTTTTTTTATAAATTCATCAGAAATTTAATTAATTTATAATATATCTTTTCATAATATGGAGCAAGAAAAATACACTTTAAAAATCATTTTAGTTTTCAGTTTTAATTAGTTTAATTTTTAATTTTTAATTTTTGAATCACGTTTTGCTTAAAAATGTAAAGAATAACAAGATGATAATTATAGTAATTTGTATAAACAAGTTATATATTCATTATTTCATTATTCGAAAAATATTATAATTAAATTAATTAATTTATTCATCAATGTTTTCTGGTAGTAAATAATTTTATTTTCTAATTTAGTTATTCAAGTTTTATTTTTTAATCTCTATTTCCTTTGCTCTAATGTCTATCCTTCTGTAATCTTTTAATTATTTTAATTTAATTTATTTTTCTTAATTATTTTATTTTTACAATACAATACAAGTTTTTTACTATGCAATTATTTTTACAGTTACAATACAATTTTTTTTTATACAATAGTAACTTCAAAAGAAGACTGTTTACAAATTATTATTTGAAATATTGAAAATAGGAAAATATATTATACAAAAATAAAAACCATAAATACATTTTTAACAGAATTTTTTCTGAATTAATTAATTAAAATAATAATATATAATGCGAAAATTCCTTTTATTGAAATTTATTTTTAAATTTTAAAATTATAAATAACTGTTTATAGTCGAGCAATAATGATTTACAAAGATTCAACTGTAAAACTTTTAAAGTTCCGTTTTTTATTTTAATATCATCTTATTCATTCTTTGAAGTTTTATTTTTCTTATTTATAAAGTTTTTTAAAACTTGCATCTTCTATAAATTAATTTCTTACATGCATTCATTTTAGAAGAAATGCAATTATCATTTAAGTACTGAAAATAAAGAAAAGGCATCATACAAAAATAAAAATATATAAATACATTCTTAGAAAATTTTCTTTGGATTAATTAATCATAATAATAACATATTATTGACATTTATATTTAATTTTTAAAATTATAAACAACTCTATATAATACAAAAAGTAACGATATACAAAATTCCGACTGTAAAACTTTTAAAATTTCGTTTTTATTTTAATATCATCTCATTCATTCCCTGAAAAGTTTTTTGCTATAAGTTTTATTTATTTTTTTTATTTTATTAAATAATATTTATTAAAACTTGTATCATTTCTGTAAATTAATTTCTTACATACAGGCATTTTAGAAGAAATACAATCATAATTTCAATATCGAATATAAAGAAAATATATAACACACACAAAAAAAACATAAATACATTTTTAGGATAAATTTTTTTTTGGATTAATTAATCATAATAATAATATATTATTGACATTTATATTTAATTTTTAAAATTATAAACAACTCTATATAATACAACAGTAACGATATACAAAATTCCAACTGTAAAACTTTTAAAAGTTCATTTTTTATTTTAATCTCATCTCATTCATTCACTGAAAACTTTTCTTTACTATAAGTTTTTTTATTTTTTATTTTATTAAATAGTATCTATAAATTATTTTAAAACTTGTATCGTTTCTGTAAATAATTTCTTACAAAGCAGAGCATTTTAGAACAAATACTTCAGTACAAAAAAAAAGAGAGAAAAGAGAAAGAAAGAAATTTTTACACGGAGCAAAAAGTTTCAAACAACGTAGTTTTTCTTCACAGTTAAATACTTGACAGAAGATTTCAATATGAATACAAAGAGATTAAATAAGGAAGAAAATGAGAGAAAAATAAGAGAACAAAATTCGCTTACCATCTCTAAGCGGATGTAAGGAAGGAAAAAAGTTACGCTTCAGTTGTTAAGGTATTCAATCTTGCAGTATGACTGAATATTGGAATGAGTCTTGCCGTAAGGAAATTCTTCTCAACTGAGATGAGCGGCGCAAAATATACTTTCGGGATGCTCTTCGTGTTCGCTGTATTGATCTTTAGTGACTAGCGACATCTATAGGGAAAAAATAAAACCATAGAAATTAAGTTTGTAAAGGGTTTCAGTGAAAGAAATGCTGGACATTTAGGCAACAGATGTTAAGTTTTCAATATTTTACTAAAATGGACAAACTGCTGCTCTTTTATATATCAAATATTAGAAAATTTATGTTTTTTTCAGTTTAATAGAATGTCGATGATGTTTCTTTAATAAATTTTAGATCTTATTCAGATTACCAGATGGAAACAGTTTTTTTTTTTTTTTTGTATTTTGTACATTTTGTAAAAATAAACGCGAGAAAAATAATCAAAATTGACAAAAAAGAGAATGATTGTTGATTATAATATATTAAAAATGAGAGATATTTGGCAAATGCAAAAAAATATTTTAGAAAATATTTAATTTTTCACGAGATTTCTGTTTGAAAAATGGTATATAATTTTCTAAAATAATAAATCGAGTTCAGGACATTTTAACTTCCTAAATAATTAGAAATATGAAATAGAATACCAAGGAATAAAATAGGAATGAATAATTATTAAAGATAGAAATTGCTTTTCATATCTTTTTCCTGAAAAAATATATTAAATTTCAATGTGTGAAGTTTTAAAAAATAAGCGAATACGTTAAGTATCGAGTTTCAAATGAGACTGCTTTAATAATATTTATTTCTTTGTTTTGAGCGATGAAAACATATATCTATTTATTATAAAGAAAAATAATAAGTTAAAGCAGTTTTTAAAGTTATTGGATAAATGGGTAGAATTTTTCCTTTTAACAGTAATTTAAAACCATTTAAAGTAAAACCATCTATATGTTTTTCATATGGAATTTAAAATACAATAGAATATAATTAAGTACATAAAATAATTAAAAATAGAATATAATTAAATAGAATTAAAATTTAGATCGTATTTAAAATTTAGTTTATTTGAACTCAGTGGAAAAAAGGATTGGATATAAAAAACTAAAACTGAAAAATTAGTAGTTTTTGTACTAAATATTAATTAATGGACTCAAATTTTAAATTGATTTACTAAATTAATTCGAAGCAGGAAATAACTATAAATTTAGAAACCTTTTAAATTTTTTAGCATATCGTTTATAATTTGTATCTCCTTAAATATAGTGTGATAAAAATTTTCACATACAGTAAGATTGAATTTTCTGTGTCACAAGTTTAGAGGCATTATAAAAATTTCGATACTTTTATTACATTTCCTTTATTTATGAGACAATTAAAATAGTCTTTAAAATAAAAAAAAATGGCATAAAATAAGTACAGAACTATTGCCAAGTTTTCAACAAAACTTTGAAAATTTAACTAAAAAATAATAAATTTAAAATAGAATTTATGATTATCGAGTTTTGTATGAGCAATGAACGTATAGGTAAAAAGAATATTTTTTTTTATTCTCTTTAATTATTCGATGTTTTTAAAAATTTGATTCATAGAAAGTTTAATTTATGAAATTTTTTTTACAGTCATAATTCTTTCAATAATTCTTCATTCCATTCTAGTCTAATTTTTTATTTTCCTTATAATAATTTTTCTTAAACATCAAATTCATAAAAAAAATTAAGAATGTGATGAATTAAACACAAAATATTATCAAAATGAATTCAATTTTATTTCACAGAAATAAAAAAAAAAAATATTAGCAAAACATGTCATTTTTAAAATTTTACGTTACATTAATTTAGGGGAACATTTATTTTTTTATAGGAGACTTAAAAATTTAAGAATTATCAGAATAAGAGAAAAAAAAAAAACTTTTTTTTTTTTTCTTTATTGAATAAAAATTGCTGAACATAGCGTTTGAAGAATTCAACAATTCAAAGAATTATTTACAAAGTAACAAAATTATTTACACACAAAGAAATATAGAATAAATGAATTTGACTTGATATATCATTGGAGCCTCAATTATCATTTGTCATGACGGCGTAAAGTCCGCAGGCATGCGGCAACACATTTAAGTGATGATTCTTTGGCATTGAGAATGCTATTCAATAGGAAGTTCTGCAACTCCATGTTTGACGCCATTCATGGTTTAGTAATAATGGGAATTATCATCTATCTAGTATTCGAATCGATTCCAGTTGGATTCCCCCATATGACATGATTTGAAAAACAAGTATACACGGTAGAAATTTGTTGTGGTGTATATATGGACTTCTATATAATATGGAAGTCCGTACATACTCTATATATACTTCCATATTTTATATGGACTTCCTGGTTCTCTAGTATGATAAATATAAGATACTTTCTGCTTGATAACAGTTTTCTCATAAGGAGTAATAGTGAAACACGAGATCTTTTTTCATTCACACTTCTAGTTTCTCGTTGTATAACATGAACGAGACTCTGAGATGTGAATACGGAAAGTTCTTGTCCACCGAGAGCACTAGATTTTCTGTTAATAACTCCCTCACATTTGTTTGTCATATAGGAAGAAACTCGGAAAACTCATACTTCATATAAAGGAAAAAAAAAAAATCATATATAGGAAAACTCATACTTCAATTATTGATGAGACAGGTTGTCATGGACTCCATTGAATATTCTAGTTTCTTAAAGTAAAACTTGCAAATTGCATTTCAAGCGGGTTGGAATCTTCGCATTCTTGCAAGCTACCCTACATGCAAGACAGCGAAGTGCATTGCCACTGGGGTAATAATGCGCGATTCAAACTCGAATCTTCCTGTGCGGGGTTCGAGTCGATGCTTGTAGTTGTTCAGAATGCACTTTAAACCGTAGATCCCTGTCTACTGTGACTCTTAGGCGTATGACCGACGACCCCTCTCCTTAAAATGAAAATAGCATATCATGCTTCAGAATCTACTAATAGGCAGACGGTCTTAGATTATTATGGGGCTGTTACGACATTGAAGAATATATAATTATACTATTTAATTTTATAGTATAAAATATTTTTGAATTGAAAGCTAAAATATTTATGTGTTACCCACAAAAATATATTTATAATCAAAGTCTTCTAACGATGAAAATTAAATATTATGTATGCTAAATCTAGATAAAAAGATGGACAGAATTTCTGAAAATGAAGTGAAAATTTTTACTGATGAATTTCTGAAAGAAGCATTTTAAAAAAGAACTAAAAACTAATTTTTTACAATAACCATAAGCACTAGAGAATATATGAAAATAAACAATATTATTTTCAAACTATATTAAATTTGTTAATAATTTCTATTTATAATATAAAAAAATTCTGCCAAAAGCCTCGTTTATTTTAACATAAGAAAAAGTCTCACAGTTTGAAGGTTCGAAGCAAGAACGGCATCGTCATGTTACTGAGTTCCAACAGATCGCATTTTCTCAAGGGCAGGTCCCGGGCAACGACATTTCTGAACGGAAACCATTCGTATCCAGATGACTCTGCTTAGGAACTACCCTGCTTTGTTCATATGTAGGTCATATGTAGGTCAAGGTTGTTCTCAACAGTTAGTTTAGAATTTTTAAACGGATTTTTATTTCATTAATCCCCTAATAAATAACTTATGGCATTAACAAGAGATAGATAAAGCGTTAATTATTAAATGATAAATATTCGAGATGGGAAGACTTTTTAACATCAGAGAATAACAACACATTACGAATTATATTTATATGACAATAATTATATTAATAAGAATTATAAGACAAGCATTACTAGCATTTTTTTGAACATTATCTTTTATTTTCTAATATTAGTGCATTATATTTCATTTTTAGTTGCTTTGAAATTTATTAGTTAGGATCTAAATTAAGGAATCGTAGTAAGAAGTATGAGTGTGGAATTTTTCCTTTATTTGATGCTAGTTTCAGAGGCTCTAAGAAAGGAGAAAAATATACATTAAAATGCAAATAAGCAATAAAAAAGGTGTAAAAAGCAGAAACAAAAAATTTCAATACTACTCATATACGAGAAATAGGAAAATTCTTTGTAAATGTATTAAATGGGACATCTCCAAGATGATATGATTAAATGCTTTCTGTAAAAGATTTGCAATAAATTAACTCGACACCTAAATGGAAATGCCATTCAATAATGTGAAATTTTTGTAAGAAATTTTTTTCTAAAGAACTATAACGGTTTGCATTTTTGATTTTTCAATAAACGGCCCTTGTATATTTTATTTAAAATCGTTTTAGAAAAATTAAAAAAATACTACCAAGTATATACTAATGTTCTCTCAAAATACATCATTAAATATTTTTCATTAAAACAATTTTAATTTTTGAATTTCAATAAATAATTTCATTTCTTGTTTTCGGTTTACAAGTAATCGGTGTCAGAATACAGAGAAAGTTTAGATTTCATTGTTGTTTTGATTTTGTAGTTTTCTAAGTCGTTAGATGAATCTAGCAAGATTAATCTTTTTTAAATATTAAAAATATATTCATAATTTGAATCTTTGTCTACGATCAATAACGAAAAGAACGCAATAACGTAGAAAAAAAGGTTAAAGTTGTAGTTCAAATAAAATTTTTTATCTACAAAAATTTACATATAAAAAATGTTAAGAAAAACCGAAAGATTGCAAAAGAAAAATATGTCAGATTGGGTTTAAATTATACACTTTAAAACGTATATGTTTCTTGCGCAGTATCTATAAAATTTAATATGATAGGTTTTTACTCTTTATTCAAACTTTGGAAAACGCATCTTGTTTTCGGAACATAAAAATCACAGTAATTACCATTGGAAAGCGATAGTTAAAAAAAAAAAAACTTGCTGAAGTTGAAACTATGCTTATGTTAGTTAGTTTAGCACGTGATTTTAAGAATAGAAATAACGTATAAACAATTTTTTTTTAAATTTAAAAAGAAATATTTTCTTCTTTAACATCAATCATTTATAAGAAAAATATAAATAAATATTAAATTATGATTATAATTCAAATCATGATTACAAATTCTTTATAATTTCTTATTTGGTGTATAAGAAATATAACTTTAATTTTTAGCAATTAGTTACAGTTAAAATTATAATTAAAAACATCCATTTTTATTCTTATCAGCAGCTTGTAAATAATACAAATACAAATAATACAATTAAAATTAAAATTGTATATGAAAACAAATTTTATTAATTTTTTTTCTCTAAAAAGAAGAATTTATAACTCTATGAAGGAAGGTATTTGTAATAAACTCCAAAATCGTTGAAGATTTTGATTTAAATATTTTAAACTTAATTTACTGGTTAGAATTTATAATTTAGTAATTGAATAAATACTGTCTTAATACAATTACATTTTTACACGCAAAATTTTATGTAAAGATATGATGAATAATGAATAATGTATTTCACACTAAGTCAATAAATGTATCTAATAAGTTATGCAAGAAAAACTTTTTAAGTTAATACGATATAGACGTATCAAACGAATTTCTTGGTTTTATATAATAAAGTTGCATAATTGCCTTTAGTAAAATAGTAAGGTTATATGTATGTATTTCTTTGGTCCCCAATGCACTAAATTATAATGGGGAATTTGTGCAAATAAATGGAAGACAAGACGGAATTATATTTTTAAAATAAACAATATTGCTGGTAAAAAACAATACTCACATACAAACATATATAGGACCTTAATTTCCTGCCGTTGATTTCCAGCTACGTTTAAACCATAATCGCAATAACGAATAACATAATCTGCAATAAAAATAACAAATCTGACAATATCCATTCGTGTCTACTTGTGCATACCACGAACCAATAAAGTTCCGTTTTTATACCCATGGTTAAGAAATTTAACTATCCAACATTCATAAATTTTTAAATTGTTGTGTCACAGTGAAAATCTGAAAGAAGATATAGTATATGTTTGTAACAAAGAGAAGTAATATGACATTTTCCATGGAAAAGTAATATGAGTGGATGAATTGAACTTGAGTGGATGAATCAAAAGTATTTTATTAACGATTGAAAATTTGAACAAGATATATATATAGGAGAGTGTGAGTTAATAGAAAGAAGGTGAATAAGGACACATGCAGTTCATGGTAGAGTGAAGCTTTAGTATAAAACGCACCGAGTTTGAAATTCCTTATTGCAAAGAAATTTTACAAAAAAGTATTGGGCGTATCAATTCATGTGCAATTCTAATTCAATCTGACACTGATGAGGATGCACCACATCCACATCAGGAATTTTTGCATTTTATGAAAATAAATAAAATTGTTTTCCCTGAGATATGACAACGTAATTTAAATTTTTATTAATTTCAAACTAATATAAGAAAATCTAATAAACAATCTTTAATAATTAATAACAAAATTTAATAATTTGATACTGGTGAAATAAAAAAAGAATCCTTGTCTATCATATTTAGTTTTTCTCAATTGGATTTATTATATATTTGAACATTAAGTGAATTACTGAATATATTGATTCTTTTCACACAATTTATTTATTGATTTGTCATGTTAGTAAATACTAATTATAAAATAATGAATCGTAATAATTACCATTATTAAAAGGTACTTTGAAAATATTCTTATTGCTCTTATTATTATTGAGAAAAAACATAGAAAATGTTCGTAATAAAAAATTAATACAAAAATGTTAAGAATTAAGTAACTTTATAAATATTTGTTGAAAGTACTGTAAAAACAAGCCATGTAGCAAAAGAAATATAAAACAGTAAAACATTATTAGTTATGCACAAAAAGAAAAAAAAATTACATAAAAGGTATTTCCAAATATTGATAATATTTTAACTATTGAAAAAATTAAAAAAAATATATAAACCAATGCCGAATAAATTTGGACCCATTTTAAAAATTCATACAAAGCCAACAAATCGTCATATGAGAGTGCAGTCTGTACCTAAGTAATCATCACAGAGACGACTATTTTTGCTGATAATAAACTAAACTTAAGTTCAATTTCTTAGCGCTATGTAAGAAAAGAATTAAAATGGTACAGTAATTATTTGCCTGTGGAGCAAATAACAATAGTGAATGTTCATTGTGATCACCAGCACAAGCAAGAATGTTCTTAAATACTCTTAGAGAAAGAAAGTTACTTACATATGTACTGTACAATATGTTAGAAAAAATTTAGAGTAAATGGTGATGATCTCACGGCTAAAAGGCATATTCAGAGAAAGCAAGGAAAATTAATTATCAGAGTGCAACTAAGATTTTTAATAGTCAGCCCATTACCCAAACCAAGCCGATTATAGAGTACATACAATACAGCAAGAACGGCTGGATAATTAGTGACTAAACTTCTTGATCAGAAATTTACCAAACATACAAGTTGATGTGATTAAATGAATAACCCTTTGAAATAAAATTGCTTTTGCTTTCACCAGACGATCTTTTAAAACAATTTTGCATTAAATTTTCTTTTGAATTAATTTAATATTTGAATTAATTTAATAATTCATTAATTTAATATTTGAATTAATTAATCATTTAATAATTACTCAGTTATTTTGTAAATAAATATTATGTACAAAAAAAGCTCGTGAAAGAAATTAAAAACAAATTACAGAATTCAGTGAAAATGTTCAAAATTGGAAGCGTTCAAGGATACGAAAAACCTCGCTCTCCAAAATAATATCCATATATTTCATGGTTAAAAAAATCTATGAGTGGTAAATAATTAAATACAAACCATATACCAATTTTTATCCAAATTTATAAAATCTTATACCAAATTTTTTATTTTTATATGATTTTCTTAAGAAAAAGTAATATTTAGGAGATGCCTTGTGTGATTGTTCACATAAAACATATATTTCAACTATTATTGAAACATTTAAAATGAATTCTCTCATGCTTTTTATAAAGCTTATTAATATTTGAATTGCCAAATTAACATTTTTTAACAAAATATTAATATTCATTAACCATAATCTATTCACTATCAATAGTTCGAGTGGTATTAACATTTCCAATCATAGGTAAATAATTTGTTTCAATTGTAAGAAAGCTACTAGATTATTATGGATAAATATTTTAATTAATATTTTTTATAATTTAAAGTTTATATTAAATATTCACTTGTTTAAAAATTAGTTTAATAATACAGAGAAAAATAAAAACACATTAAAATTTCCTAAATTCAAATTTGTAACACTCGTATCAAATGAAACATTTAAATATTGCTCTATTTATAATCTAACACAGTAATGCGTTTTAGATTTTATTTATGTCTGAAAATCTAATTCATTTAATTTAAATCAAAAGAAATCCTACGTTAAATTTATACAGCTCACTCAACACGAAATTCGAATAGACTACGGTACTTGCTTTTACAAAAGAAGAAAAGAGATTACAGTATTTGTAGGAAAGAATCTCAAACTCTTCTTTATTTGAATGAGTCTAAGAAGTTCTTGTCCAGTGAAGGTAAGATATTTTACTTCTTTGAAACCTTTTATTTTCAGCTCAAACAAGATTTAATTCGAAAATTATAGAGCGAAGAAAATTTTGTCGAGCCTAAGTCCAAGCGTTTTAATTCTACTTATTTGCAAAATATATGGTAACAATCACTATAATTCTCAAAATTAGAGTTAAAAAATATGGAAATTATTTCTATGGGTGTTTAATTATATATTTGTTGAAACTTATAAAAAGAAATATATGGAATACAGAAAAACTCCAAAATAATGTCTGTAAATCAACATATATACAAAGAAACAATGTATAATCTATACCTTGAGGTTACGGTTATAAATGGATGTATAATTCCAGGATTTCAAAATTTATGATATATGTCTTATCTTCTCACTAGAACACTTAATTGTTCCTTACAGTTCTCTAGTGAAAAGAACATTAAAAAATTCGCTATGTTTTGTTTTTAATGTCGCTATTATAAAGAATATAAACAATTCATTAATTATTATATTGTTATGTTTTTTAATAACATTTTCTGTATTTCAAAAAGTGTGTGTTTATTTAATTTAAAATGAATTGTGATGATATATATGTTAATGTAGTAAAGAATTAAAATGTTGAATACATTTAAAATGAAAAATAAAATCTAGAAAGTAAAAAAAAATTATTAATTGAATAAAAATTTCAAAAAGTAAAAAAAAAAAAAAAATATTTGTCATTCATCAAAATTTTGTCAAAAATTTCAAAAATTCACTATCGATAGTTCGAGTATAATGCATATACATTATATATATATTCAATAATATGCATATTACATGCAGTATATTATCGGTATATATTATACATTTGAGAAAAGAAATTAATAAAGAATGTTAGCAAAAACCAAAAGCAGATAAAAAGGAGCATAAATTATATGTATTAGTAAAACAAAAGAAATATATTTAATTGATTTGAGCTTTCTTACAAAAAAGAGGCTCAAGTTTCATTATTCTAGCATGCATTTTTTTTTTAAATTTAGTCATATTAATTTAATTATTAATTTCTCCATTTGTATTTAGATTTGTTATTGGTTTACGGCTGTTATGTTGCGTATATTATATAAAATTAAATATTTAATGTATAAAAATATATAGTTATTTAAATATTAAAAGATATCAGGTTAGATATCATAGTATTACTTAACTACGAAGCTACAAAAATGGATTTGTCTAGAATTGCAAGGTCAAGAATAAAACATAAATACAAAATGATTCCAAAATTTAAGAATACACTTAATTTTAGATCAGAAATTATATTTTTAGTAGAAAAAAATATTTTATAAAGGATAGTAAGACTCGAATATAAATATCTTAATTTGCCATTATTATTAATTCTTTCTAACGAAAGAAAATTGAGTAAATCTATCTATAAATATGAGCATATAAAGAAAATATGCAAAAAATAGCATTCACAAAATTAAAAAAATCCCTTCCCCCTAATATTTAATAATATATCTTTTAGTTATTATTGCTTCTAATGTGATGTTTGTGTTGAGTTTTTTTCAGAGATGACCTAATTCCTCGTTCGGAGATTGTGGTTGTGTTTTAAGTTAATTTTGTATGCTTTGGGTCATTATCTTATCGGAATATGAATTGTGATCTCTTTTATTGGATATGTGTTGGAAATGAATTTGAATTGGATACGAATTTATAATCCTAATTTGGCAGTATTGCCCCGTCAAATTCGCCTTCTGTAATCCCTATATGTCATCTTTTTCAAGACTCCATAAATGAAAACAAACTTTCCTATTTTTATTCATAACTTACAGTCAGTCACAAAACTCAACATACACCTATTAAAATAGCGAGATTTAAGAAATTTACAGCAACGTTACATTTTATAAGTTAAGTAATATTTTATGAAAGTAGGGTGATAAAAAGCAAAATAGCTCTCTATAATATACAAAAAACTGTAAAATTGACGTCACAAAAAAAATTCTACACACAGAAAGGGTTTTCGTAAAATGTCAGATGTTTTCACTCGTATTTAAGTAGGAACGAAAAAACATTTTATGTCCTTATTGAAAAGGAATCTTGAGAATGCATTAGATAATTTGTTTTTGTTACTGTTCCAGTTAAAATGACTCAAAGACAGGAAAATGGTGTTGACGTTGGAGTTTGATAACTAAATTAATTAGAAATAAAAACATCTTAAACTGAAATTGCAAAAATTGTTGGGAAAAATCGATCTACTGTCCAAACTATTGTAAGGAGTTATGAAACAACTGGGCATACTTTTAACAAATCTCGTAAAGAACAGCCAAGGATTTTGAATGATCCAAATACTTGAGCAATGATGAGGAAAGTGAGCTTGAATTCGAATTTGTCCGCTCCTCAATTAGCTGAATGTGTTACGGCAATAACTAGTATCAGCGTTAATTTAGAAACAGTTCGACAAATCTTGCTATCGGAATAAATTCATGTGTAGAGTTAAGTGAAAAACTACTCGTTTACCAGAGCAAATAAAAAAAAAAGGCTGAACTTGCAAATGAATATATCCATAAATATTTTGATTTTTGGAAAACTGTCCTTTTTTGGGGGAAAGTACATTTAATATTTTCGAAAGTGGGAGACATTTGGTTGCACAGAAACAAAGATTTGAGACTCATAAATGCTGTTCCATCAGTGCAGCATGGTGGGACGGAGCTCATTCATAATTTGGAGAATAATGTCGGTTGCTGTTGAGAAATTAACCTTCACTGAAGGTACAATGGATCATTTTAAATACTTCATGATATTGCAAAATAACGTGAAGGCATCTGTAGACAGTTTACAGCTTGGATGCCAGTGGATATTTCAGTCTGACAACAATCCAAAACACACAATGAAGATTGTGAAAGATTAAATTTTTACAAAGGATCTACATGGCTACATAATCCTCCTCAGTTGTCGGATTGGAATCCCATCGAACAAATATAGGATAAACTCGACGGAAGAGTTAGAGAGTAGTGTGTCAGAGAAAGATTCTTTAAATAATGCATAATTGCAAGCATTGTCTGAAATTATCCTCGATTGCACAGAAAATCTTATTGATTCAATGTTTAGAAGATTACAAGCCGTCATTGATTCACAAGACCAAGTTACACGATGTTAAATTATGTTCAATTACATAAGTTATACAAATTTTTCATTTTCCTTGAATGTATGTACGTCACTATGTTTTGATTTTCATTAGATAAATTATTTTTAGTTTACCAGTGTAAGTGATTTTTATATAAGTAAATGAAATTTGAATTTTTAAGACAAAAAAATAATGTAGTTTTTAATTTTTATAATTACATAAAATGTCCACTTCGAAGGCGCATGTTGACTATTTGAGTGATTGTATACCTCAAACTACTACTGACTCATCGTTCTTATTTCACAGTTGGAATAATGATTTTTAAATAAAGAGCAGCGTTTGACATTTTCACGCCCTATGACACCTGTTACTGCGTAAGACGCCTTTACCCTCACAAAAAATAAATTAGCTCTAAATTTCTTAAGCTTTTATATATTCCAAAGATAACTTTTAAAGCCTTTCGCTCCATTTCTTTTACTAATTAAGGGCTTTTCTGAGTTTTTCGCCATTACCAACGTTTTAAAGGATTCTGTTCAGTTTCAGAAGACAGACTTACTTTTAGATCTAGGATATTCGAAGCAATTTTTGAAGTATTTGTTTTAGAATCCCCTTTTAGTTGTTGTAAAATCTACTTTATCTGCTATTCGTTTCGATTTATTCTTGTTTTGCTTTTTCACATGTCAATTTTTTTAAAGCTTGGATGAAGGAAGTTTTGAATGCAATTCACCTTTTAGGCCAATTATTTTGCAATTTATAAGGGTTTTCTTACATTGAGAGATTAATTTATATTTTTTCAACGTTATTTTCTTTCGGTTAACCCTTTTCACTTCATTAGTTGTTTAAAATATTAATTTTTGTAGAAGTTTATTCTTGTGTTTTTGCTATATGTGATACTATATTTAGAGGTGGTTAAAGAATAACTTTGAAAAGTGCATTCTCAGTTTGTGACATCAAATTTTTGCCCATCTCCTCTGTAAGATCTGTATTTATAAATAAAAATAAATTTTAATCTTTACATTCAAAGGATGACGCACATTATAGGCCTGTAGAAAGCTGTTCGGGTTTCTGAATCATAGGTGAAACTCCTTGGGTAAAATGGGTCGGGTTCGAAAACTCGACAAAGAAAACTAACTGAAAACTCCTGCTTCGAAGCGAAGTTGGTCACAATAAATTCGTAGGGCTGAGGAGGAAGAGCGGATGAAGCTGCACTCCCCTACAGATGCTGTACCTGGGGGTAATTTTTTAGAAAAATGCAATAGCAATGCGTTAGATCATTGTAGCAAGATTCTTCGTGGTGCAACCCTGTGCCACTCTGAATCTATCGTTCTAACATCGAATAACTCAGATAAATGTGCATGGAATTCGAAAACACCAACCGTATATAATAATATCCGGATTAATTTTTTTATTAAATCCCATTTTAATACAAGGGTAAGTGTATTCTTAATTTTAGGGAGAAAGCCTTACTATATCTTTTAATTTAACTTTGTATTGATTCAGATCTGTTATTAATATAAAATTGAAATGGAAACCAAAATTAATTTATGAAATTGCGACGAGGATTTAGCTTCATTAGTATATTTCAGTTTTAAAATATAATTTGGTTAAATAGACTGTAAAGCATAATTAAATAGACTTAAAATATTTTTATTTTATACCCATTATATCACATATTCAAGGATTTTCGGAACTCTGTACCCAATATCAGAGAATAAAAACCGAAAAAATTAGTAGGATGTAATTTAACAAACACTGCACACGTGTTTAAACAAACACGATTCAAAACTACTAAATATCTAGTTTTCATCACTTAAATTTTTTATAATGTTTTTTCTTTCTGCTTTGTAATATCTTTTTTGACGTTTCACCTCTAAATTCCTTGATAGTTTAAGTTGTTAGAATTTTTCTTTTACTATATATCGGTAGTTTTACAATTTCCACCTCATACCACATCATTTTTAGGTAATCTAGTCACAAAAGTAATTTATATAATTTTGAATTAACCAAGAAAATGTGTGATTTATTTATTAAAAACTTTTAGTATAACATATGTTGTGATAATTATTAAGAGGAATTAAAAAATTAAATGCATCATACTGCTTTAACTACTGATGTTTTGTAATACAAATAGATTGTAAAAATTTTTTATTAGTTTCATTTATATATGTAAAAAATTTTTCCTTTAATGTAAAGCTAGGGCTGAATCGTACTCTAGTCTATCCTTGTTTCTGCTAAAGTAGTGATGATTTCGACAAATTAGTTTGATGTTTATAAACAATTCAGAAGAAGATGATAGTCTCGTTTATTATTACACGGATTATACTCTCGATCTTCCCACTGTCAACAGGCAGTTAAATGATGAGTGAATGGAATTATTTTTATTTAATTTTCTAAAATAAAAAATAATTTTTTAATTGCATTCCATTTTAAAGTTAATAAATAAGAAAAATGTATGATTGAATAGTAGATGAATAGGCGACAAAGCAAAAAATGACTGATTATCGCGTAGTCCAATCAATATGTGAATCATATACTGATAGAAATATTGAGGTGGAAAGTAATATAGCAAAGAGCACCGCCATACATCGATTTACGAAGCGGTGTACTCTAAGCGACAAATAAGTGAGTAGCTCAATCTAAAGTGACACTTATATGTTATGGAAAATATCAATATTTTTACCAATAGTAATAGTTGTAAAATATTGGAGTTGCTTTTTTTATAGAACCCTATCATTTCAGCTACAGGTTATATTCAATCATTTCATTAAACTGGTCAAATTCTGAAATTCCACAACATCCGAAATTCTGCAATTTTTATTATAAAGATTTGTTATTTTTAACTGTAACTGAAATTGGTATTTGTATTTGAATTCGTGGAAACAAATCTACCTGTTTTGGCGCTATTATGGTGTCAGTGAAGTGTGCTTAGCCAAAATTTACTAATGTTTGCTTTAAGGAAATACTATTTAAAAAACAATATTTTCAGAATAAACAATCCCAGA
>BPLR01010105.1:0-148618 GCA_021605095.1 Caerostris extrusa
AGCTTGGAACAACAGCATCGTAACAATCTGTGAATAGACTCAAGTATGTTGTGTGGAAGTATATTCATGGGTTAGGGTGACCATAAGTTGTGTTTTAAGCTCAAAACGGGTGATTCTCTGCGTAGAGCGACCATCCAATATTTTTGGTGCAGAGAGGTTGTAAGAAGATCGAACTAGTTCATGCTTCACGTTTAGAATTGGAATTGTGTTATTATTTTTGCTAGAATTTCTATTCTGCTAATAACTTGATAAATTTTATTTTAAACTCAATCAACTATAAATCTGGTTTTTATTCGAGAATATACCATGCATCCATATATATGAATGTAAATCAATGTGAAATTTTTTAATAAAAATTTTCTTTAAGCTTTTTTTGTTGAAAAAAATTATTTTTATAATGTAAAAATTATTTATATAAGAGTATGTGCAAATAATGTTTTATACATTTAAATTTTTTTGTGAAGCATTGCATTCATTTTAATATGCATTATAGTAAGGAAAAATTTCTTACAATAAAAAAATGTTATTTCTTGCTTAAATATAAATTATTTCTTGAACAAGAGACTTTTAAAATAAAGGCTAGTTTTATTTACAATTCAATTAATATAAATTTATAATAAAATAATTAGATTGTGAATAAAATTACAGAGATAATTTATTTTTTCATGGATTTCTCCCAAGTACACTCAAATTTTGCACACTACTTGAGTCTTACTAATGCATATAACTTAAAAGTAATGTTTAATTTTTATAATCCGATTTATGACCTAGCATGGCTAGCAGGCAAATCGCAAATCAGCCAGAGTCAAACTTTAAGTTATACTGTTAAAACACTTTACATTTATTTTAGAAAAGATTTTTTTTTATTTCCAATGGCAAGTATAAGACAGATATCCTTAAAAAAAAAAATACAAAGAACAAGACAGAAACAAATGAAATCAGTTAATTCATCAACTTAAGTCTGGCAATTCAAAAACGCTTCCATAAAGAAACAGGAGGTAGTGCAGAACAAGAAGCAAGGTGGGACATATCCATTTCTTCCTGGTTATCTCACAAGATACATATAGGGTCTTTAGAAAAGAGTCAACTTAACAGAAATTGTGACAGAATATCTCACATCATTCAAATTGTCTAGTTGAAGTTTTTAAATTTCTCCTGTATAACATACATGCAAGAGTTAATTAAATATTTAAAATTATTTTCTTCCTAATCTAAACATTTTATTTCGTTTAATAATAAATTTTTAAAATTATTTAGAATTACTTTCTTAAACTTTTAAAGAAAATATCACTCTTTAATACATATATTATTTAATGTATGAATCAGGCGTGGCCAATCCAAATGATCTTGTGGAGAATTTGAAATGCATCATAACTCCGCATGCTGCACTAATGTGATATTTTTCTCCACTCTTTCACTTAGCTTTTGCAAATCAGTATGGGTATTTAAAAAGGTTAGCGTCCGTTATGTTTGAACGTGTTTTGTGTTTAGTCAATTTCATTTTGTGAAAAACGCATTGCAGGTGTAAGTTGAACAAAAGCGCTAACAACTTGAACTAAGAGTCTGGTTTGCTCTACTATCAACAATCAATGTGCGTATCTAGCGACGGTCACTGAGGTCACTTAAATGACGCATAGAACCTGTTATATTATATGTTCCAAGAAACAGGAAATATCTGTCATATATTCGCAAGAATATTCTTTTAAAAATCAAGGTTAATTTTTCTCATAATTTCGACAGGTAATTTTCGTAACAATGGATGCACATATAATGTATTTTTTTTAATACATTGGTTTTCAATTCCTTATCCATTATAAAAATAAATATATTTTTTAAAAGTGTGATAAATCTCATGGGCCGGAAAATATTGGCCACCCCCTGGTATAGACATATCTATTTATTAAGTCTGTTTAAATTTATCATCTTTAAAGATACGTCAAAAAATAGTATGTTTTGCTTCAAGAAGCTGTTTTAAAAATGACATCCTTAAATGTCTGTTTTATTTAAGTTCAATAATAAATAGTTGAGAATTTTTTTTTGTTCTAATGCAGCTGGCAAACACTTAGACAATTGTCAATAGTTGAGAAATAATAGTTTTATTTTATACTATCCTTTTATAATCAGTTATAAACTATCTTTTAAAACTATTTAAAGAGATTTATGATAGGGTATTTAGAAAAGAGTAAACTTAACAGAAATTGCGAGAAAATATCTCACATCAATCGAATTGTCTAGTCAAAGTTTTTTAGGTTTTTCCTATAAAATATACATACAAGCAGAAATTTTTAAAAGTATTATTCTTCCTATCCTAAAATTATTATTTTCCTTAATTATAGTTTTTTAAAAATTATTTAGAATTATTTTCCTGTATTTTTAAAGAAAATATCTTTCTTTAACAGTCGTATAATAATATTTAATGTATATATCTATTTATTAAATCTTGTTAAAATTTATCATCTTAAGATATGTCAAAAAATTGCATATTTTTTGTTGCAAAGAAGCTGTTTTAAAATGACATGTAACAAACAGTTTCAAATGACTGATTTATTTAAGTTCAATAATAAATGGTTGAGAATTTTTTTTTGTTCTAATGCAGCTGGAAAACACTTAGACAATTGTCAATAGTTGAGAAAAATAACAACTATTTTCCAGCATCATTTTATAGTTAGCTTATAAACTATCCAAGAGATTTATGATAAAGTCTACTAGAAAAGAGTAAACTTAACAGAAATTGACGACAAAATATCTCACATTATTCGAATTGTCAAGTTAAAGTTCTTTAGGTTTTTCCTATAAAATATACATACAAGCAATAGTAATAAATTTTTTAAAACTACTATTCTCCCTTCCTGAAATTATTATTCCTTTATTTATAATTTTTAAAATTATTTACAATTATTTTCTGTATTTTTAAAGAAAGTATCATTTTTTAACAGTCATGTAATATTTAATGTATAGATAGGTAGACAGATTTTTATTAAGTCTGTTCAAAAATTTATCTTTTAAAGATATGTCAAAAATTGCATGTTTTGCTGCAAGAAGCTATTTTAAAATGACATGTAACAACTGGTTTCTCAAATGACTGATTTATTTAAGTTTAATAATAAATGGTTGAGATTTTTTTTTGTTCTAATGCAGCTGGAAAACACTTAGACAATTGTCAATAGTTGAGAAATGATAATTTTATTTTCCAGTATCATTTTATAGTTATAAATAAGCTTTTAAACTATCAAGAGATTTATGATGAAGTTTATAGAAAAGAGTAAACTTAACAGAAATTGTGACAAAAATATCTCACATTATTCGAATTGTCTAGTTAAAGTTCTTTAGGTTTTTCCTATAAAATATACATACAAGCAATAATAATAAATTTTTAAAACTGTTATTCTTCCTTTCCTGAAATTATTATTCCTTTATTTATAATTTTTTAAAATTATTTACAATTATTTTCTTGTATTTTTAAAGAAAGTATCATTTTTTTTAACAGTCATGTAATATTTAATGTATAGATAGGTAGACAGATTCATTAAGTCTGTTAAAAATTTATCTTTTAAAGATATGTCAAAAAAATTGCATGTTTTGTTGCAAGAAGCTATTTTAAAAATGGCATGTAACAACTGGTTTCTTAAATGACTGATATATTTAAGTTTCATAATAAATAGTTGCGAAACTTTTTTGTTCTAATGCAGCTGACAAACACTTAGACAATTGTCAATATTGGAGAAATAATAATTTTATTTTCCACTATCATTTTATAGTTAGCTTATAAACTATCTTCTAGACAATTCCAAGTGATTTATGATAAAGTCTATAGAAAAGAGTAAACTTAACAGAAATTGGTGACAGAATATTTCACATCATTCGAATTGATGTGGTAAGGTGTTATTTTAGGTTTTTCCTATAAAATATAAATACAAACTTTAATGAAATATTTAAAATTATTATTATTCCTTATCTAAAATTATTATTCATTTAATGATAAATTTTTAAAATTATATAGAATTATTTTTTAATCTTATATTTTAAAAGAAAATATTCTTTCAGCAGTCATATATAAAATTTTTAATACATAGATATATATTAAGTTTGTTCAAAATTTATCTTTTATAGATGTGTCAAAAAAATTGCATGTTTTGTTGCAAGAAGCCGTTTTAAAAATGGCATGTAACAACCGGTTTCTTAAATGACTGATTTTAAGAAACCGGTTAAGTTTAATAATAAATAGTTGAAAAATAATAATTTTCTTTCCACTATCATTTTATAGTTAGCTTATAGCATAAACTATCTTCTAGACTATTTCAAGAGATTTATGATAAGTCATTTTTCGAAAGAAATAAATGGAGTTTCGAAAAGATAATACTTCAATTTCTATAATTTCTTGAAAGCATTGGCATGGTACAAATATTTGTTCCAAAATGTTTGAAGCTATGAAAGTCAGTTTGAAATCCTACCATTAATACTCCTCACAAAACGTATCACTCAGTATTTGGGAGGAGATTTGCGCCTTATTGATATAAAAGTAATCTATCTATCTATTTCTGTTCTCTTGTGTTTTGCTGGCTTTCCTGTCATTTTTCAAATCTATATTTAGTATAATTCCTATAATTCAGTTTATGATAGCGCAGTGTAATTATTTCTTAAAATTAATTGATATTGAAGTTTTTTAGAAATAAATCTGAAAATTTATAAATCGAAAAGTTATAAAAACTTTTGCTGTGTTAAATTGTCAGATTTCAAATTAAATCATAAGAATAAATATATTTTATTATGACTCGTGACCTGTGCTTGTTATTTAATTACATTATTATGAAATAGGAAAGATTTTTACTTTGTATCATGCTGTTATTTTGATTAACTTTACATGATATTTTATAATCTATCTATTTCTGCTCTCTTGTGTTTTGCTAGCTTTCCTGTCATTTTTCAAATCTATATTGAGGATAATTCCTATAATTTAGCTTGCGATAGCTCATTGTAATTATTTCTTGAAACTAATTGACAATGAAGCTTTTTTAGAAATAAATCTCGAAAATTTAAAAAGGAAACTTTTATTGTGTTAAATTTCCAGATTTCAAATTAAATCATAAGAATAAATATATTTTATTATGACTCGTGACCTGTGCTTGTTATTTAATTACATTATTATGAAATAAAATACTAGCAATATTATTTTATTGTATCATGCTGTAATTTTGATTAATATTTTGACGATATTTTATAATCTATCGGGCTATCTATTATCTATCTATTTCTCTTCTGTTGTAGTTTGCTATCTTTCTTGTCATTTTTCAAATATATATTTAGGATAATTCCTATAATTTAATTTATGATAGCTCATTGTAATTATTTCTTAAAATTAATTGACAATGAAGTTTTTTTAAAATAACTCTCAAAAATTTATAAACAGAAAATTTTTGCTGTGTTAAATTGTCAGATGTTAAATTAAATCATAAGAATCACAGTGTGTTTTATTATGACTTGTGACATGTGCTTGGTGTATTTAATTACATTGCTATGAAATAAAATACTATCATTTTTATTTTATTGTACCATGCTGTTATTTTCATTAACTTTACACGATATTTTATAAATCTATCTATCTATTTTTACTTTGTGTTTGACTAGCTTTTATAAGTTAGTTCATGATAGCTCATTGCAATTATTTCTTAAAATTAATTGACAATGAAGCTTTTTAAAAATAAATCGCGAAAATTTATAAACAGAAAGTTTTTTCTGTGTTAAATTGTCAGATATTGAATAATATCACAGGAATCACAATATGTTTTATTATGACTTGCGATTTGTGCTTGTTATTTAATTATATTATTATGAAATAAAATACTAATATTTTCCTGTCCTTTTAACTATATATTTAGGATAATTCCTGTAATTTAGTTTAGGATAGTTCATTGTAATTATTTCTTAAAAGTAATTGGTAATGAAGCTTTTTAGAAATAAATCTCGAAAATTTATAACCAGAAAATTTTTGCTGTGTTAAATTGTCAGATGTAAAATTAAATCATAAGAATCACAACATGTTTTATTATGACTTGTGACCTGTGCTTATTATTTAATTACATTATTATGAAATAAATAATAACATTTTTATTTTATTGTACCATTTGTTCTTTTGATTCACTTTACACGATATTTTATAATATTCTCATTTCTTTTTTTATGCTTAACCTATCCTATTTATAAATAAAATATTTTAGCACAATAAAATTTTAAATCTACAAATTATCAGGTCTACTATTGAAATAACATTATTTTTTTCTATATTAAATCTTCACTGTTAAAAGAAACTTATAAAACTGTAAAGTGTTTAATCCAAACAAAGTATTTTTATAATATAAGATATTTTAAGTTGATAAAAGAATTAAAATTTTCTTATCATTAGTTTCCTTAAATACGGTGTACTAATGAAGTGCTACTTCTAATTATCATCTTGCTACTTAAACGTCTTTATGCCCTTGGACACATTTATCGACATTTAATTTTTTATAATTATTATAAATATCATTAATAAAAAGAACAAGTATTTGATAATAAATTATTAACTACAGAATATCTCAAAAAAATTAAAAATATGGTTTGGTGCTAGTGATAATGATATTTACGGTATGCAGTTAGGAAAATGAAAACAGCATAAAGTAGTTTTCGACTGTCAATGTTGTTGGATTATTTGAATCAGTTAATAAAAATAACATCAGATGCATTAAATATATTTAGTTTTAATAATTAATGCTCGACATAATAATGAATAATTTACACACGGAATATGAGAAGTAATTTGTCTGGAATGTATGAAATAATTTAACTTATAAATTACTATTAATACTTAAAGGCCACAAATGTGGATGTTAGGGTTTTCTAGTGCATTTTTATTGATTTCACCATGTTTTTGCTTTTTGAATTCCTATGAATATGTTGTTGTTTTTCTAATGTAGCTAACAATAGACAGGCAGTTAATCTTTAAGCCATAAGCAAGGACTGCACCGCTGTTACTCATTTAGCACTACCAGGGGGCACGTAAAGCTTAAAGATATGCTACGAACACGAGTAACACTACCCCCCAACGCTCTACGATCATTAGGAAAAACATTACTATAAATATATAATGAGTCAATCGTAGTAAAACAAAAAATTAAGTCATTTTTTCTTACTATAAAAAATCGCCCCTGAAGTGGCTACTGCTGTTAATATCATATTTAATAATTAAGAAAGGATTAATAATTCTGCAAAATTCAATTTTCTTTATTTCGATATTCTTCAATCTATCACATAAAAAAATCTATTATTTTAAAACACAATATTTCACTTTTCATTTCCCTCGTATAAACCTATCGATTCCCTTCTATCAGCCAAAGATCCACACAATCATAGCCATCGAAAATAATACTGCAAGAACTAAAAAACCACTACTTATTTCTCGCGTCCGTAGCATATTTGTAAGTTACACGTGCTCCATGGTTAGTGCTAAATGAGTAACATCCATATAGTCCTTGCTTATGGCATAACAATAACTGTCTGTATTGCCAGCTGCATTAGGAGAAAAATTCCTATCAATTTTTTTTTTGTTCTAATGCAACTGGCAAACACTTAGACAATTGTCTTTGATGCCTTAAGGCAAGCGCTGCACCGACGTTACTCACTTAGCACCACCCAGGAGGAGCGTTTAGCTTAAAGATAAGCTACCGACGCGGAGTAACAATATACCCACAACGCTCTACGATCCTGTTAAACCGATACCTACGGTTTAAAGCGGATTCTGAAGCACTACAAAAATCCGTGCCACCGCCGGGACTCGATCACGAAACCGGTTGTACCGAGCGCTTGCCACTCGGCCATTCAGGCCAATATATATCAATCTATAATGAATAAATCGTAATAAAACAAAAAAGTAAGTCATTTTTTTCTCACTGTAAAAAATCTTCCCTGAAGTGTTTAATGCAGTTAATATAATATTTAATAATTAAGAAACGATTAATAAGTCTACAAAACCGGTTTTGTTTATTTCGATACTCTTCAATCCATCACATGAAAAAAAAAAAAATCCATTATTTTAAAGCACAATATTTAACTTTTCATTTCCTTCTATAAACCTATCGATTCCCTTCTATCAGCCAAAGATCCACACAATCATAGCCACCGAAATTAATACTGCAAAGAACAAGAAAACCATAACTTATTACTCGCGTCCGAAGCATATTTTCAAGCTACACGTGCCCCATGAGTAGTGCTAAATGTGTAACATTGATACAGTCCTTGATTATGGGATAAAGATAACTGTAGTGCACGCTGCATTAGAAAAGAATTCCTTTCAATATACTACTGCATCCAAAAAGTAAACTAATTTTCAATTTAAAATTCCCGGGTTTACGGAATTTCAATTTTTTTTTTTTTTAAGTTGATGGCACTGTCCTTGACATCTATGTGAAATTTGACGTCAAAATATTCATTAGTGTTTGAGTTACGCTTGGTTTTGTGAGACGCTAAAACTGATTCCGGCGATTTTTGAAATGTCTGAATTCATTGAGCAAAGAACTTGCATTAAATTTTGTTTGCAGAAACGTATGTTGCAGAAGGCATTCGGTCAGCATTCCTATATCGGAAAGTAATGTTTAGAAATGGTATAAACAGTTCAAAGAAGGCAGAGAACGCATTGAAGACGAAGAGCCCTCTGGTCGACCAGTAACCTCAACCGACGAAGCTCCCGTCCAAAAATTAAAGATTCGGTGCTTGCAAACCATCGATTTACAATTAAAGATCTTGCTGATGATGTTGGAATTTCAAAAAATCGGTCAGTTCCATTTTGGGCCTCAAACGCGTCCAATCTCGATTGGTACAGAAAACACTGAATGCTACGCCTGACACTGCAGTGATTCTTCCTGACTTTTTCGTAAAAAATGAAACCTATATAGTTCCAAAACCACCGTATTCACACCGTGCGACTTCTGGCTATTCCCTAAACTGAAAAGACCACTCCAGGGGCACCGTTTGGAGTCGATTGAAGAGATTCAACGTGAATCGCCGCGCGCTTTGAAGACCATCCCAGTCGATGACTTTTTAGCATGCATTGATGATTGGAAAAAAGTTGTCATATTGTGCATTGTGTCCGGAGGGGATTACTTTGAAAGCGATGAAATAAATTTGGAGGAATAAATAAAGAGTTTTTGAAAAAAAAATATTGGTCTTACTTTTTGGGCACATCAGTATAATGAATAAATTGTAATAAAAATCTTTTCTTCTCATTATAAAAATCCTTCCTGAAGTGGTTACAGCTTTTAATAATTAAGAAATGATTAATAAATCTTCAACACTAATTTTCTTCATCTTACATTCTTCATTTTGATATTCTTCAATCCATCGCATAAAAAAATCCATTTTATTGAAGGACAATATTTAACTTTTCATTTCCCTCGTATAAACCTATCGATTCCCTTCTATCAGCCAGAGATCCACACAATCATAGCCATCGAAAATAACACTGCAAAGAACTCGAAAACCACTACTTATTCGAGTCGATCCATTAGCACAGTGGAAGTCAAATGTACCCATTTTATTCGCATTATCTAGCAACTCTTTAGAGCAAATAAAATGCAAAAAAATACATTGATTGAAATTTAGAAGGAAAGCAAGATCGCTCCATTGCACAAAATCCGTCTCCTTGCGAAGTGTGAAAGCGGTGGTGAAGGGGGCAGCAAAACCGTTCTAAATACTGCCATCATTAGGGATCGACATTTGGAAAGCATCTTCGATCCATTCCTAACGCCCCACCATTTCTACACCTGGTGCCCCGGCAATTTCTCTCTCAGATCTTTACTTTTAATTCATAGCTTAAGTCGAAAGGGAGGTTCGTCTCAAGATATTTAGCCGCGCACATTCGAGGTTGCAACTATTTTTCGTCTGCTCGTTTCGAATGGAAATCTTTTATTCCATTTGGGCGAATGGGGAGTTTGAAATAAAAATGTTGAAATTCTACGATAAAGGTTGGTTTTGTGCAATTGTCATTTGTGTTCTTTTGTAAACATCATTCTATAAATTGTTTATAAAATGCGTGATTTGTTTATTTTTTTTCAAACACCTAGTATTATATGCTTTTACTTTTAATTAATATGCTGGCTGCTAATATGATGGCCGAGTGGCTAGCGCTTTAAGACTCAGTACCACAAGTAGCGGGTTCTAGTCCCTGCGGTGCCCTTTCTGTAATGGTTCTGACTCCACTTTAAAACTTAGGCTTCGGTCTAATAGGATCGTAGAGCGTTGCGGGGATAGTGTTACTCGCATCCGCATATCTTCAAGCTACACATGCCCTCTGGTTGTGGTAAATGTGTAACAGCAATCTAGCCTCTTGCTTATGGCATTAAGAATAACTGTCTCTGTATTGCCTTAGAACAACATATCCACAGGAATTAAAAATGGATAAAATAATAAAAATGCACTAAAAAACAACAACATCTACATTTGGGATCCCTGCGTATTAATAGTAATTTATGTCTGTATTGCCAGCTGCATTAAGAAAAAGTTACTATCAATATATAATAAATCGCTAGTACTAAAATAAAAAATTTAGATATTTTTTTTTTCTCGCTATACAAAATCGTCCCTGAAGTATCTAAGTCTGAATCCTCCCATTTAATAATTAATAAATGATTAATAAGTCAGAAAAATCAATTTTATTCATCTTACATTCTGCTTTTCGGTGTTCTTCAATCCATCACACACAAAAATCTATTATTTTAAAGCACAATATTTAACTTTTCATTTCCCTCGTATAAACCTATCGATTCCCTTCTTATCAGCCAAACCTCCACACAATCATAGCCATCGAAAATAACCCTGCAAAGAACTCGAAAACTACTACTTATTCCAGTCGATCCATTAGCACACTAGAAGTCAAACGCGCCCATTTTATTCGCATTATCTAGCAACTCTTTAGAGCAAATAAAATGCGAAAAATACATTGATTGAAATTTAGAGGAAAGCAAGATCGCTCCATTGCACACAATCCGTCTCCTTGCGAAGTGTGAAAGCGGTGGTGAAGGGGGCAGCAAAACCGTTCTAAATACTGCCATCATTAGGGATCGACATTTGGAAAGCATCTTCGATCCATTCCTAACTCCCCACCATTTCAACACCTGGTGCCCAGGCAATTTCTCTCTCAGGTCTTTACTTTTAATTCATAGTTTACATCGAAAGGGAGGTTCGTTCTAAGATATTTAGCCGCACACATTCGAAGCTGCAACTATTTTTCGTCTGCTCGTTTCGAATGGAAATCTTTTATTCCATTTGGGCGAATGGTGAATTTGGAATAAAAATGTTGAATAAGGTTGGTTTTGCATAAAGGTTGGTTTTGTGCCATTGTAAATTTTCTTGCGTATTTTTTTGCAAACATCATTTTAAAAATTGTTTTTAAAATGCGTGATTTTTTTCCCCAACAAATGTTATTATATACTTTAACTTTTAATTAATATGTTGCAAAAAAATAGTTTAAAGAGATCACTATTCCACTATCACTATGTCCCAGTGGCAACTTTTCGAGCAGGAGGACTAAGGTTCGAATCCTCTGGCAGCATTGTTATATTCACTGCTTTCAAAAACTAGGATATACTGTGGCAATTATGTCAATGTACATAAAACTTCTTGAATCGATAGTTAGGCTGACTGGTGTTAGCTTTGTTCCAAAACCTACGAACACGCGAAGAAGTTACCCCCTAAAGTCATGGCGGACAGCACTACCCTTCCCTCACCCCCAGTTGATAGATTGTGTTTGGTAAAAAGACAGTGGGACCTGATGACCGAGTGGCTAGCTCTCTGGCGCTCGGTACCACAGGTTTCGGGTTCTAGTCCCTGAGGGCCATGTTTGTAGTGTTTCGGACTCCACTTTAAAGAGTATGCCCCTGTTTAATCGGATCGTAGAGTGTTGCGGCAGTAGTGTTACTTGTGCCATACCATACTTTCAAGCTACACATGTCCCCTGGGTAGTGGTAAATGAGTAACAGCGGTGCAGCCCTTGCTTATGGCATAACGATAATTGCCTGTATTGCCAGCTGTATTAGGAAAAAGTCCTATCAATCGTAATAAAAATAAAAATTAAGGCATTTTTTTTTCTCACTATAAAAAATCATCTCTATAAAAATCGTTAACGTAATTAATATCATATTTAATAATTAAAAAATGATTAATAAGTCGCAAAACTAGTTGTGTTCGTCTTACATTCTTTTTTTTTGATTCTCTCCAATCCATCACATAAAAACCCCACTATTTTGAAGCACAATATTTAACTTTTCATTTCCCTCGTATAAACCTATCGATTCCCTTCTATGAGCCAAAGATCCTCACAATCATAGCCATCCAAAATAACACTGCAAAGAACTCGAAAACACTACTTATTCGAGTCGATCCATTAGCACAGTGGAAGTCAAATGTGCCCATTTTATTCGCATTATCTAGCAACTCTTTAGAGCAAATAAAATGCAAAAAAACATTGATTGAAATTTAGAGGAAAGCAAGATCGTTCCATTGCACACAATCCTTCTCCTTGCGAAGTGTGAAAGCGGTGGTGAAGGGGGCAGCAAAAACCGTTCTAAATACTGCCATCATTAGGGATTGACATTTGGAAAGCATCTTCGATCCATTCCTAACGCCCCACCATTTCTACACCTGGAGCCCCGGCAATTTCTCTCTCAGATCTTTACTTTTAATTCGTAGCTTAAGTCGAAAGGGAGGTTCGGCTCAAGATATTTAGCCGCGCACATTGCAAGCTGCAACTATTTTTACGTCTGCTCGTTTCGAATGGAAATCTTTTTTTCCTTTTGGGAGAACGGTGAATTTGGAATAAAAATGGTGAAATTCTACGATAAAGGTTGGTTTTGTGCCATTGTCATTTATATTGTTTTTGTAAGCATCATTTTATAAATTGTTTATAAAATGCGTAATTTGTTTTTTTCTAACAAATGTTATTATATAATTTAACTTTTAATCGATACGTTGCAAAAAAAAGTAATTTGAAGAACTTAATAGGCCCGATTAACGTGCGCAGGACAACTGAGGTTCGAATCCTCTGGTAGCAATGCTGTAGTCGCTGCTTTCAGAAACGAGGAGATACAGTGGCAGTTGTGGCAATGCACATAAAGCTTCTATCCATTGTCAGGCTGACAGGTAGCATTTATCCGCCAAAAAATAGGACATTGAAATAATAGGAAGTTATCCCTAAAGGTCCTGGTGAAAACCACTATCCTCTCCTTACCACCAGTCGATGGATTGTGTGTGGTATAAGAAATTGAAACATGAGGTTCACCGATATTAAACAAAGAGTTATTATCGATTACAACAAATCTTTTATTCCATTTGGGCGAATGTTGAATTTGAAATAAAAATGCTGAAATTCTGCGATAAAGGTTGATTTTGTGCCATTGTCATTTTCTTGCGTATTGTTTATAAGCATCACTTTATGAATTGTTCTTAAAATGCGTGACTAGTTTACTTTTTCTAATAAATATTATTATAACATTTAACTTTTAATTAACATGTTGTAAAAGTAATCTGAAGAGTCCACTATGCCCGACTATTGTCCCAGGGGCAACGTGCGAGCAGGAGGACTGAGGTTCGAATCCTCTGGCAGCAGTATTATAGTCACTGTTTTCAGAAACGAGGAGATACAGTGGCGATCCTAGCAATATGCATACAGCCTCTCGAATAGATAGCCAGGCTGACTGGTGGCAGTTTTCCTCCATACGGCATTAAAATGCTGAAAGTTACCCCTAAAAGTCCTCTCGAAAACACTATCCTCCTCTCAGTCGATGGATTGTGTGTGGTATAAGAAAATAGAACATGAGGTCCACCGATATTAAACAAACAAACAAAGAAAAAAAAACTATTATAAACATTATTTTCATTCAATAGATTATACAATAGAACAATTTTTTTCACCAATTAAAATGAAAATGAAATCAATTTTCTAAAGTGTTCAAAAAATGACCGTAGAGTAACAAAAGAAGGATTCCAACATGAAGGATGTGGTACCCAAGACCAGAGAGCTTGCCATCTTGTTGCATAGGAGTAAGTAAGGAAGGGAATATGATAATGGCACAAACTATTTATAAAAAAATAAATAAATAATCGAATAATTTGTAATCTGGGGCCTGAATGGTCGAGTGGCTAGCACTCTGGCGCTCGGTACCACAGGTTTCGGGTTCAAGTCCCGGCGATGCCATGGATGTTTGTAGGGGTTCGGAATCCACTTTAAGCCGTAGGTCCCTGTCTAATAGGATCATAGAGCGTTGCGGGGGCATTGTTACTCCGCGTTCGTGGCTTATCTTCAAGTTACACGCGCCTTACCCCCTGGGTAATGCAAAGTGAGTAACGTCTGTGCAGCACTTCCCTTAAGACATCCAAGACAGCTGTTTGCCAGCTGCATTAGAAAAAAATAACTTGTAATATTCAGTTTCTAAACATAAATACCTTTTTTAGAATACAAAATATTTATTACTTTCATAAATCATTAGTATCTTTCGTATCAAATAAATGAACCAATAAAATTATTTCTTTTATTTGTAGATCACGCATTTTACTAAATTATATATGCAAAATCTGGGCCTACATATATAAAAATATCCTTTTCTTCAAAACATTAATTAAAGTATTCACATTACCATTTGGAATCATTCAAAAAAAGAACTTTTGTAATATGGAAAATTCAAGATTAATCTTAATTTATAACAAATTACTATAAAAACAATTAGCGGAAAAACAAATTTTTTTATTAGTGACTGCATTTAAAAATTGATATGAACAAATTGCAAATTGATATGTTGAAATTTTAGTACATGCAAAAGTATTTTCTGGTTCAAATCAGTCTAATAACAATTACAGTATAGAAATTCTGAAACTTTTACATAATATAAATGAAAACAAAAAAATAAAAGATCCCTGTATTATTAGAGATATTTTTGAAGCAGTTCAATATTACACTGAATTATTTATTAACAATTTTGAAAATATATCAGAATAACTATGCCCTTAAGTATTTGTTACAACAATTACAATAATTATTACGAGTACTTTTAGTATTTAAAAGTACGAGAATACTTTCATAAATTAAACGATACAGTTCTTATATTTTAGATACATTACTTACATTTAAAACTGAATAATTTATTTTGAAATCCTAAAGGAATAATTTTTCAAATATAAATTATGCAAGCTATGTTACGAGATGTCTCCCTCCAATCTGCAAATTACAATGAAATGTGATTGCAAAATAACTCGTTAATATATCTCAATAAAACTATCCAGTCATTAACTATTGCAAAATATGAATATTTAGTTTATTAACTACTATATAGTTATGTAAATTATTATAACAGCTTAAATCTGTCGCTACTTGTTCAATCTAAAAATATTCTTGTTTGAACTAGTAATTCTACAAAATTACTGCAATGTGGATTTTATATTACAATTTGATTCTAGCCACAATACAGAGAGAGTTTAGAAATAGATGTAAAATTATTTCATCATAGACAGTGAAACGTTTTTGTCAAAATATAGATTTTAAAAATTCAATATTTTAAAAGCAGATATTTAATAGTTTTGACAGCCAAATTAAAATAGAAATAATATGCATTTATTGTATAAAAAACATTATATGATACATATTTAGGAATTAATCAGAAGTTTTTGCATTCTTACTTCTTTTCAAAGTATTAAAATTTATTTAATTAAACATTCCTTGAATACTAATCTAATTAACACGTTAATATATCTCAATAAAACTATCCAGTCATAAACGATTGCAAAATATGAGTATTTAGTTTAAAAACTACTATACAGCTAAGTAAAAATAAACTATTATAAAAGTTTAAATCTGTCACTACTTGCTCAATCTAAAAATATTCTTGTTTGAACTGTTAATTCTACGAAAGTACAACATTAAAAGTTTAAATCTGGGATTTTATATTACAATTTGATTCTAGCTAGCCACAATACAGAGATAGTTTAGAAATTGCTGTAAAGTTATTTCACATATAGACAGTGAAATTTTCTGTCAAAATATAGATTAAAAAAATTCAATATTTTAAAAGCAGATATTTAATATTTTGATAGCCAAATTTAAATAAAAAAATATGTATTTATTTTCTATCAAAATAAAGACCAAAAAAATTTCAATAATTTAAAAGTAAATATTTAATAGTTTTGACAGCCAAATTAAAATAAAAAAATATATGTATTCATTTTCTATCAAAATATAGACAAAAAAAATTTCAATAATTTAAAAGTAGATATTTAATAGTTTTGACAGCGAAATTAAAATAAAAAAAATGTATTTATTATGCAAGAAACATTATATTATACATATTAAGAAAGTTAATCATAGACATTTTTGTAATCTTATTTCTATTCAAAGAATTACAACTTATTTAATTAAGATTTCTTCAGCTAAAGCTAATTAAAAATTATATTTTTTTTAGAAAATTAAACTAAGGACTCGGAGATGAATAGCTATCTAATCGGAATTAATATCATTAAAAAATTTTTTTATGAATCAAAGTCAGATTATGTTAAGTGTATAATTAAGATTTTAAAGAAATGCATTTAAATACAAATAAATAACATGAAGAAGGCGAACCTTTTATTAAATTATTATAGTTTATTTTTATTCAGAAAGAAATATGAGCTAGAAAAAAAAATAAGATATTCAAAGTGGTATCCTAAATCTTCCGTAGAAACAAATGATTTTATTAGAATTATTATCTTATACTTTTACAAAAGTTTAATGAAACAGTGTTAATGAAAATAATAAAAAATTGCAAAATATTTTAATATATATTTATATATTTTGTAAGAGGTGGAAAGCTCTGGAAATTAAAAATTGAATAATAATAATAAAAATAATAAATGTTTGATCAATTCATTTTTTTTGTAAACCTTAAGTTCCATTATTTAAAATGCCTGTATGGAAAAATCTATAAAATGAAAAAATAAGTAGTTAATATCTATTTTATAATTATAATTGAATTATATTTCATTTTATATGATTACATAACTCACTATTACGTAATGAAAATTGAACTTAAAAAAAATATGAAAAAAATTAAAACATTAAATTTGTAATAGTATTTCTAAATTTAAGTTAATATGGGGATTTTTTTCATCCTCATGATTTAAATGAATGCATTACGTTCTTAAACCGTATTTATAGTTTATTTTTTTTTTAAATATTCAAATTTAATTTAAATTTTAAATTACTTTTAAATACTCATTATACCCCGGAAATAAAATAGCTAACCGTTATTGAAACGTATATCCTTTTTTTTTTTTTTTCTTTAAAATAAGCTTCATGTTCCCTGAAAAATAACAAGAATAAGATTTTTCAAATAAAATAAACAGAAGAACTGAGAACTTGTAAGCTGTGAATATATGAACAAATATATGAATAAATTAAAATATTAAGTTTGCAATGTTATTTCTAAATTTAAGTTAATATGGCTATTTGTGGTTGAAAGGGTTTAAACTGATGCTGTAATTTCTTAAATCTCAATAATAGTGCATTTTCATATAAATATTCAAATTTAATTTAAATTTTAAATGTAAAAATAGCTAATTGTTATTGAAACGTACATCCTTTTTCTTTAAAATAATCCTCATGCTCGTTGAAAAATGAATAAGATTCTTCAATTGATAAAATAGAAGAACTGAGAACTTGTAAGCTGTGTAACTATTGCTCTAAAATCTTCGTAGAAAAAAAGAAAACTTTTATTCAAAGACAAAAATGTAATTTTTTACAAATATTCAACTTAATTTAAATTTTAAATGACTTTTAAATGCTCATTTTAGCCTTAAAATTGAAATGTTTATCCTTTTTCTTTAAAATAACCCTCATGCTCATTGAAAAAATTACAAGAATAAGATTCTTCAATTGAAATAAAATAGAAGAACTGAGAACTTGTAAGGTGTGCAACTATTGCTCTAAATCTTCGTAGAAAAGAAAACTTTATTCAAAGACAAAAATGTAATTTTTACAAATATTCCAACTTAATTTAAATTTTAAATGACTTTTAAATGCTCATTTTAGCCTGAACTTAAAATAGCTAATTGTTATTGAAATGTTTATCCTTTTTTCTTTAAAATAACCCTCATGCTCATTGAAAAAATTACAAGAATAAGATTCTTCAATTGAAATAAAATAGAAGAACTGAGAACTTGTAAGGTGTGCAACTATTGCTCCTAAATCTTCGTAGAAAAGAAAATTTTATTCAAAAAACAAAATAGTGTATTTTCTTATAAATATTCAAATTTAATTTTAATTTTAAATAACTTTTAAATGCTCATTATACCCTGGACTTAAAATAGCTAATTGTTATTGAGACGTATATCTTTTTTTTTTTCTATAAAATAACCCTCATTCTCACTCAAAAAATAACAAGAATAAGTTTTTTCAAATGCAATAAAATAGAACTGAGAACTTGTAAGCTGTGAATATATGAATAAATTAAAATATTAAATTTTTAATATTATTTCTAAATTTAAGTTAATATGGGGATTTTGTGGTTGAAACGGTTTAAATTAATGCTTTAATTTCTGAAATCTCATTTATAGTGTATTTTCTTATAAATATGCAAATTAAATTTAAATTTTAAATTACTTTTAAATGCTCATTATACCCTGTACTTAAAATAGCTAATTTATCTTTATCTTAAAATAACCCTCATGCTTACTGAAAAAAAATAACAAGAATAAGATTCTCAAATGAAATAAAATAGAAGAACTTGGAACTTGTAAGCTGTGTAACTATTGCTCTAAAACCTTCGTAGAAAAAAGAAAACTTTATTCAGAGATTGCATTGATACCTCTGTATATACATTTGACTGAATTCTCGCTTAAGAAATAAACTCAGAGTGAGTAAAATTCCCAGTTTTCAATTTCGAAACAAAGTGTTGTGAAATGTCTGAAGTTGAATCAATCCTTTTCGATTTAGGCATTATCTACCCCAGTATAAAAAGAAAAGCGGGAAAGGAGACGGGTTGCAGAAAAAAAATGTGTTAAATCCCCTCAAACGGTTTCTATTCACAGCCGGTTGAAGAAACGACAATTTGAGTATCATTTTTTCCCTTTTACGCCATAGTTGCAGAAAAAAAAAATAAAATAAAAGAAACACCCAACCTTTTCTTCGAATACTTAAGCATGCAAGGAAAGTGACAGAATTCATGTCTGGCATGGGTATACTCCTACCATTTTTTTTTTTTAAGAAAAAAAAAGGGGAAATCCAGTGCAAAAAGCAGTGTGGAAGGCATTTCATTTAATGAGGAGGAAAGAGTTGGCGCTATTTATTTCTTGGGTGACAAATTTGGTGGCGAAGATAATACATCATCTCGCTTCCGTTGTTCGCCAAATGAAGGTTTTGCATGTTTATCTCAAATTAGCAAACCTACTGTTATCTCGAAAAGGGAAGGACTTGGAGGGGTGAGGGTTTCCCTTCCCTCTAACAACCTGTTTCTCAGAACTATAATTGAAAGAGGAAAGGAGAAAAATGTGCAATTTCTGCTGGGTCTAAAGCTTCGGCGTGTTGAACAGCACTTAAACTGATAACTATTCTTCTTCGTTCCACACGAAAAGTCGTCCGTGGTAATTATATTTCTGAAATTCTTTGTTTGGCTGTTAATTGGGCCATAAATTTGGCTTATGACACCTGCAACGGAAAAGCGCAGCTGCGCCAAGCAGGTATCGATTGCGATTTGCAGCCCAACGATAGCTTAACTTTTCTGCTTAATATAAACAGAAAGTTGGCTTCGTTCAGGTGAATGCCATGGACGACCATTAAGGAGGAACTTAACTTCCCACCGCATTTGGGGTGGCTGGCTTTTCCATGTATCAAATTGCTGGAAATCAGCGCCTGCCTTTGTTATTCAAGAGGACTCAATCACGCTCAGACGTCAGCTTTGAAATTAATCCTTTCGGATATGGGGTTGAACCGTTGAAATATTTCCTAAAAATAAGACTATTAAAAGCATTTTTGATCAATTTTTTTGCAATGCAGTATTTTCATTACATGCATTTGAAAAATACACAATTTGCGTAGAATTGATTTTATTTTAAATGTCAATTTTGCTTGAAATCAGCGCCTGCCTTTGTTAAAGGAAAATTATTCAAGAGGACTCAATCACGCTCAGACGACAGCTTTGAAATTAATCCTTTTCGGATATCGCCCAAATGGGGTTGAACCGTTGAAATATTTACTAAAAATTAGACTATATAAGATATTAAAATCATTTTCGATAATGTTTTTGCAAGGCAATAATTTTCTAACATACATTTGAAAAATACACAATTTGCAATAGAATTGATTTTATTTTCAATGTCAAAACATTAGTTCCACTGTAGTGAGAACGGCACTCAAATCTATAAAAATTGTTTATGTATGGATATAATACAAATTTTAGCGCCTGCCTATGTTAAAGGAAAATTATTCAAGAGGACTCAATCACGCTCAGACGTCAGCTTTGAAATTAATCCTTTTCAGATATCGCTCAAATGGATTGAACAGTTGAAATATTTACTAAAAATCAGACTATATAAAATATTAAAAACATTTTCTTGCAATGAAATATTTTTCTTACATGCATTTGAAAAATATACAATTTGCTTAGAATAGATTTTATTTTCAATGTCAAAGCATTAATTCCACTATAGTATGAACGGCACTCAGATCTATAAAAATTGTTTATGTGCGAATAGAATACAAATTTTAGCGTCTGCCTTTGTTAAAGGAAAATTATTCAAGAGGACTGAATCACGCTCAGATGCCAGCATTTGAATTAATCCCTTTTCGGATATCGCCCAAATGGGGTTGAACCGTTGAAATATTTACTAAAAATTAGACTATATAAGATATTAAAATCATTTTCGATAATGTTTTTGCAAGGCAATAATTTTCTAACATGCATTTGAAAAATACACAATTTGCAATAGAATTGATTTTATTTTCAATGTCAAAACATTAGTTCCACTGTAGTGAGAACGGCACTCAAATCTATAAAATTGTTTATGTATGGATATAATACAAATTTTAGCGCCTGCCTATGTTAAAGGAAAATTATTCAAGAGGACTCAATAACGCTCAGACGTCAGCTTTGAAATTAATCCTTTTCAGATATCGCTCAAAAATTGAACAGTTGAAATATTTACTAAAAATCAGACTATATAAAATATTAAAAACATTTTCTAGCAATGAAATATTTTCTTACATGCATTTGAAAAATATACAATTTGAAGAATAGATTTTATTTTCAATGTCAAAGCATTAATTCCACTATAGTATGAACGGCACTCAGATCTATAAAAATTGTTTATGTGCGAATAGAATACAAATTTTAGCGTCTCAAAATTATTCAAGAGGACTGAATCACGCTCAGATGCCAGCATTTGAATTAATCCTTTTCGGATATCGCCCAAATGGGGTTGGACCTTTGAAATATTTACTAAAAGTAACACCATTAAAAATTTTGATAATTTCCTTAAAAATTTGTCTTAAATGCATTTGAAAAATACACAATTTGCATAGAATTGATTTTATTTTCAATGTCAAAACATTAGTTCCAATGTGGTATGAACTGCACTCAAATTTATAAAAATGATTTATATATGGATAGAATACAATTAAAAAAGGAGAAAAGGGTATCGGTTGCTTTGCTGAGTGGGTTCGGCTCGAAACCCAAATGAAAGCTTACTTGTCTGTGATGGGGGGATTAGAGGAGGGGGCAGCGAACCCTCAAATATCACCCTGAGGATTCGTTTCAAGCTGCGGAAAGACAATGTGAGTGCATTGTAGCAGGCTCCCTTTAAGCTAATGGACCAAGTACAGAACCAAAATTTTAAAGTGATGTTTTATGGAATTTTTTTTTTTTTGATACTATTGTTAAATTAGGTTATAAAACATAGACAAACATGTAAATTAAAATATATACACGATTTTTTTTTTTTTTTTAAATTTGGCAAAAATTTACAAAAAATTGTATTTTACCGAGAAGAGTTGAATCAGCTGCACATCTGCTGACTTTGTGACAAATGGCCTTTTGTTAAAATCCACGCATTTCGAAACCTGCATCGTCTCTAGCTAAAAATGATAATAAATAAAAATGTAAGTTACAAGTAAATACATTGCTTTTATATATAAGTTGGACGTATTTTTTCTTCACTTACTTTATTCGGTTCTTTTTTTGTTACAGATTTTTTTCCAATTTAGTTATTAATAAGATTTATCAGATACTTCAACATGTATTATTCTATCTGTGTAATTTGAGAATGCTAGGTACTTTTATCGTCAGTTTTTTAGTAGGTAGGATATAACGTGGTTTTTAATATTAATACAATTAAGTTATAGATTTCTTGAATATGACATAATTATAATCTACATTATTGTAATAAGTTGTGAATATGTAATATGAAAAATTAAAATCTTAATTGTTCAAAACATTATGTTTAAACAGATGCAGTAGTTAACATACTGTAAATAATAGATATTTAAATAAAATAAAAATTTCCTTTAAAAACTCTGATTTTGAATTGAAGAAAGAGGGCATTATATTTAATATTAGTTTGTTTTTTTCATTAAAAAAAATTTTATTTTCGGAAAAACAACCTCATTATTAGTTTTTAGTATGCTAAGAATTAATTTTTTTTTTTCATTATATTTAATAATACCTGAAAATAACAAGGAATTTTGATAAAAGGTTTTCTGTTTGTCTAAATTTCCCTATTAATTCTGTTATTATTATTACTATTATTATTATTATTATTATTTCTATTTAAAATCAGTATACATTCTGAGACTAATATTTTTCACACTCAATATGTATTATATTTTTAAAATTTATTGGTGGTATTCTTACTATCTTACTATGAAGTTGATATTAATTATATACCATAAAAAATAGATTTTAATTTCTAAGTGTATGTTTTTTGTAGATGGTTTATCATGCTACTAATAAGAAATTACTATAATAAATAATAAATAATAGTAATATAAAATAGTGTTATAAAGCAAATAATAATAATAAAAGATAATAAACTAGTAAATAAATAAATAAAACGAATATATAAATAAAAGTTACAGCGCAAAATGACAGTAACTAATAAAATTTAATCTAAATTCATATTATGAATGTTTTTTACCAAATAATTTTGCAACACATTAAATAAAAACAATATTTTTATCGGAGTTTTTGAATTATAGTTTTGATAATCATAAAATTTATATTTATCCAAAACTCAGACATCAACCTTTTATATCGAAATATCCAGTGTTTAAATAATCGTACTAGTTGCTGTTTATAAGAAGAGTTAAAACAATCATTACTAAAAATAAATTTTCTTCGTTAAAATTGTTTATATTTTTGACTGGATAAAATTTCAGTATAATATGAAATATTAAAAATATAATTTAGGTTCTCTAACTGAAAAATGCATGATTACATGTGATTGAATAGCGGATATATTTAAAGAATTTTTTTTACTAATATTTAAGGCAACGACAACTTCTCACAATGATAGAACAAATAATAAAGCACACCTAAAAAATCATTAAATAATTTTATCTGAAAATAAGAATTAAAGAGTTCTGTTACAAAATTTAAAATAATTCTACTTTTCAAATGCACATTTTGTAGAATTAAAGAAAGAAACTTCTTTTGTCAAAATATTTTATTTAAAAAAAAAAGGAAATAAAATAGAAATTCATGATTGGCTTTTCATCAAAAAAATTCCCAAAGCCCTTTAAAATAATGAGAAGAAGAGGACACATTAGAATATGAGAATAAATAAAATACAAAAATATACATGTCAAAAAAAATATGAAGCTACATTTTGTAATTGAACTGCATTTTTCTGACTGTATTTTTTAATATTGTTTGCACTGAAGAAAAATAATGAATCAACTGAGGTGATTGAAATGAACAAATGTATATTTAAATAATAAAGAATATTTTAGAAAGATTAACGTGATAAAATTATATATTAAGAGATACATTTATTTGTTTCGAACAAGTTTATCATATAACACTTTTCAAAATTTACTTTTCCTGTTACTTTTTTTATTTATGTCTTAACGCATTTTAATTAAAATCATGCCTTAAATTTTATTTTGCTTTTTTTTTCTATTTATATGAAGGCACCACTGATGATTATTAAAATATACTGTGAAACTTTTCGATCGATTTTTATGTAAACTCTTTTTAGCATTTAATTAACTTAAGTAATGTTATCTATCTATCAGTAAAATTAACTTGAATTTTTTTTTTTCATACATTTTCTGTAATCGTATTCCAAACCTTCTTTTGTCTTTTTCAAAAAGCAAAAACTACAAAAATACAACAAAGCAAAGAAGAATCGGTTAAAAAAAAATAATCGTCTTCTGATTATTTCTCTAAAAATTAAGGCTCATTGCAATTATTAAACAAAGAAAAGAAATACTACGTACATTGAACAACTTGAACTTTAATATTAAAAGTATTTTTAATACATGAGTTATACTTTATTTATACAATTATTGATCACGGAAAAACATAAGGAAACTATCTGAATAAAGCTACCTTAATTGAAAGAATCAGAGCACATTAACTATTTCTTGGAAAATTGAAGGAATTCTTCTATTAAAGGAATGTTTGTTTTCCTTAAATAGGCAATACAAATTTAACTTTAATAAAAAGTAACTTTATTATATGAGTTGTATTTAATTTAACAGGCAAACAGTTAGCTTAACATACAGATTTTAGGGTTTTGGATTATTGGGACATTAATTCTACAGATATGAAGAGAATATGGCCCTTGTTTAATTTGAAGAATTCTTTAAAATATCATCAGAAATTTGTGTGAAATATTTTTCATCATATAGTATCGATTTTTTATGTAAACTCCTTTTGGCATTTAATTAACTTAAGTAATTTTATCTATCTATCAGTAAAATTAACTTGAATTTTTTTTCATACATTTTCTGTAATCGTATTCCTAACTTTCTTTTGTCTTTTCCAAAAAGCAAAAACTACAACAAAAGCAAAGAAGAATCGGTTAAAAAAAAAATAATCGTCTTCTGAATCTTTTCCCTAAAAATTAACGCTCATTGCAATTATACTGCAACAAAGAAAGAAATACTACGTAAAAGTGATTCATAACAGCAGTTACGGTTACGATGAAACATCATCTGCATTACCACAATCTTTTCATCGTTCAGGAATGGGAAAATATTAATAAAACCTGCAGAACGCAAACGTAAATCATAATAGAAATCAAGGAAAGGAAAAAAAAAAAAAAGAAAGGAAAGAAAGAAGCATTTGATTTTAGTTGTAAAATAAGCTTTTTTTTTCCCCTCTTTTCCTACCATAAAATATTAAATTTTGCTTCTTTTTTTTTTTCTTTTCCCTTTTCTTTTCTTTGCGAGGGAAAAAGTTAAGCGCAAAAACCTTGAGTTCACCGAAACTGATGTGGGGTGATTTGATGCAGCTGCCGAAACTCTCATCATTTGAAGGAATGTTAAATAAGAGGTGCATTGATTTTCGTCAAAAATATTCGCGCTTCCCTCTGCAAACCATTGCATTCTTGGGAAATACTTTAGACGAGATAATGCGTTTATTCCCAAAGTTTCTGTTGCAGCAGTAATAATACTACAGTTTCGCAAGGAGAGCTGCAAAAGAGTTTGACTGGCAGCATTAATCTGAAGGTTCCCAGAAAGTCGGTGGGCTTCGAGGAAAAACACCAGGAAACATCCCATAAGGAAACTATCTGAATAAAGCTATCTTAATTGAAAGAATCAGAGCACATTAACTATTTCTTAGCAAATTGAAGGAATTCTTCTATTAAAGGAATGTTTGCTTTCCTTAAATAGGTAATATGAATAAAGTAGATCTCATATATAAAAGTTACTTTTTATTAAAAGTTAAATTCGTATTAAAAAAAGTAACTTTAATATATGAGTTGTACTTATTTAACGGGCAAACACTTAACTTACCATACAGTTCCTGCGAAGTTTTGAATTATTTGGACAATAATTCTACAGATATGAAGAGTATATAACCCTTTTTAATTTGAACAATTCTTTAAAATATCATCAGAAATTTGCGTAAAATATTTTTCATCATATAGTATTTTTATTATACTATCATTGATCACGGAAAAACATCACATAAGAAAACTATCTTAATAAAGTTATCTTAATTGAAAGAATCAGAGCACATTAACTATTTCTTGGCAAATTGAAAGAATTCTTCAATTAAAGGAATGCTTGTTTTCCTTTAATATGTAATGCAAATTGAACTTTAATAAAAAGTAACTTTATTATATGAGTTATACTTTATTTATGCAATCATTGATCAAGAAAATACATCAGGAAATTGAAACAAATTAAACTTTAATAAAAAGTATCTTTATTTATACAATCATTGATCACGGTAAAACATCAGGAAATTGAACTTTAATAAAAAATATCGTTATTTATACAACCATTGGCCACGGAAAAACATCAGGAAACATCACATAAGGAAACTATCTGAATAAAGCTATCTTAATTAAAAGAATCAGAGCACATTAATATTTCTTGGCAAACTGAAGGAATTTTTCTAGTAAAAGGAATGTTTGCTTTCCTTAAATAGGTAATCTCATATATTAAAGTTACTTTTTATTAAAGTTCAATTCGTATTACAATAAGTAACTTTAATATATGAGTTGTACAATAAGTTAACAGTGTTCCAATATATTTTAGTTGGAAAAGGTTAATTTACCATACAATTTTTCGAGATTTTGGATTATTGGGACATTAATTCTATATATATAAAGAGAATATTGCGCTTTTTTAATTTAAAGAATTCTTTACATGTCGTCAGAAATTTGTGTGAAATATTTTTCATCGTATAGTATTTTATTATACAATCATTAGCCACGGAAAGAAGTCAGGAAATTAATGAAGCTATCTGAATAAAGCTATCTTAATTGAAAGAATTAAGATAGCTTTTATTATATGTTAAAGTTACTTTTATTAAAAGCTCAATTTTTATTACATAAAGTAACTTTTAATATATGAGTTGTACTTTATTTAATAGGCAAACACTTAACATAGAGTTTTTGCGAGGTTTTGGATTATTGGGATATTATTTCCACAGATATGAGGAGAACATCGCGCATTCTTTAAAATATCATCAAAAATTTGTATAATATATTTTCATCATGTAGTATATTATTATACAATCATTGATAACAGAAAAAAAAAAGGAAATTGAAACAAATTGAGCTTTAATAAAAAGTATCTTTTTATGAGTTATACTTTATTTACACATTCATTGATCATGGAAAAACATCAGGAAATTGAAACAAATGAAGGTATTCTTCTATTAAAAGAATGTTTGTTTTCCTTTAATAGGTAATACAACTTGAACTTTAATAAAAAGTAACTTTAATATTTGAGTTATACTTTATTTATATTGATCACGGAAAAACGTCAGGAAATTGAAAAACAAATTGAGCTTTATTAAAAGTATCTTTATGAGTTATACTTTATTTACACATTCATTGATCATGGAAAAACATCAGGAAATTGAAACAAATAAAGGAATTCTTCTATTAAAAGAATGTTTGTTTTCCTTTAATAGGTAATACAACTTGAACTTTAATAAAAAGTAACTTTAATATATGAGTTATACTTCATTTATATTGACCACGGAAAAACATCAGGAAATTGAAACATATTGAGCTTTATTAAAAAGTATCTTTATGAGTTATACTTTATTTATACATTCATTGATCATGGAAAAACATCAGGAAATTGAAACAAATGAAGGAATTCTTCTATTAAAGGAATGTTTGTTTTCCTTTAATAGGTAATACAAATTTAACTTTAATAAAAAGTAACTTTAATATATCAGTTATACATTATTTATATTGATCACGGAAAAACATCAGGACATTGAAACAAATTGAGCTTTTTAATATATGAGTTATACTTTATTTATACAATCTTTGATCACGGAAAACATCAGGAAAAATCACATAAGGAAACTATCTGAATAAAGCTATCTTAATTGAAAGAATCAGAGCACATTAACTATTTCTTGCCAAATTGAAGGAATTCTTTTATTAAAACATTGTTTGTTTTCCTTAAATATAATACAAATTTAACTTTAATAAAAAGTAACTTTAATATATGAGTTGTACTTTATTTAACAGGCAAACGGTTAACTTACCAATTTTGGATTATTGGGACATTAATTCTATATATACAAAGATAATATTGCACTTTTTAATTTGAAGAATTCTTTAAATGTCATCAGAAATTCGTGCGAAATATTTTCATCATATATTATTTTATTATCCAATCATAGATCATAGATCAATCAAATTTTCAAATTCTCTGGATATTTAAACGGAATTGTAGTGTTGTCGGTTTATTTGTGTAGATGGATCTGGGCGTGGTTGGGTTGACACTTAAGCCGTAAGTTTGAGAACACACTGCTTTATTTACGAGCTCATAAACACGACACACATGAAAAAGTTAACACATTTAAAGATATATACTTATATGCACGGGATATAACAGGTGGGCTGAAACGTTCGTAGGCTGACACATAGATGGCACTACTAGTATTAAATCGATAGGAGTTTCAATTAGCCCTAACCTTCAAAAGACATTTGACAGCTGTTGCACTATTAGTATGTGAGTTATAGCATTTTTAGTGATGTTATAGCATTTTTAGTGTTCATCACGTGCAGTCCACTTGGCTGACTGTCGATTGGACTCCGGTGTGAAATGATGGAGCCATGTTTCATCCATTGTCACATATCGACACGAAAATTCGGGTTTATTACGATTGAACAGCTCCAAACACTGCTTAGAATCATCCATTCATTGTTGTTTTTGGTCGATTGTGAGCTCACGCGGCACCCACTTTGAACAGAGTTTTCGCATATCCAAATATTCATTCACGATATGTCCAACGCGTTCCTTTGATATCTTTAGGGTCTCAGCTATCTCAATCAATTTCACTTTACGGTTATCAGAAATTATTTTGTGCACTTTTGATGTTTTCGTCGGTAACAGCCTCTTTGGGGCGTCCACAGCGGCATCGTCCTCGGTGCTCATTTCGCCCTCGTTTAAACTTAGCAAACCACTTTCTACGGTTGATTTTCCTGGTGCAAAGTCCGAATAACGTTTATCAAGTCAAGCCTTGCTTCCATAGTATTTTTTTTCGCCAAAAAGCAATGCTTTATTAACACACGAAATTCCTTTTTATCTATTTTTTCAAACTAACAAAAAGTTGCTTCACTAAAAGTGCTGTAACTCACATATTAATAGTGCAACAGCTGTCAAATTTATACACGTGTCTTTTGAAGATTAGGGCTAACTAAAATTCATACGTATTTAATACTAGTAGCGCCATCTATGTGTCAGCCTACGAACATTTCAGCCCACCTGTTATTTTCTATACTCAGAATATATACTTAATCTCAGGGTGAGAGTTTGTAGGCCAACTTATCAACAGGGTTGTGCTAAATATATTTTCCCACGGGATGAGAGATTGTAAACTAAACGGTTCTCAGTGGCTGCACCAGTTGAGCTCCACGTTCTCCCGGGGAGAGCCTCGATGACCAATGATCATTTCTCCTGAACGTCACAAAGGGATTTTGCAGTGCATAGGAGGGAATAATTGGAATCTAATAAATGGAAATAATAAAGTAAGAGATCCTTAAATATTTTGTGTATCATCGATAATAATGTTTTTATCTGTTAAATAACGTAAAAAACTGGATAAACCCATGAAAGTATATAAAAGTTTTATTTTTATTTGAAAGAATGAAGAATTATACTAAAACACTTCATTTATTTGAAACGATATCTTAATAATATAATTGATATTGGAAACCTGAGGGGTTTTATTAAAACATTTAAGTTAAATATCTTAATTTAAACCTTTTAAAATTATATTTTTATGAAGTACAAAAATATTACAGGGGAATGGGTTCCAATAACTGCACACTTTTAAAATTATTTTGCAAATAATGGCTCTAAAATACTACTACAGTGCCCAAAAAGTAAGACCAATTATTTTTTTCAAAAACTTTTTATTTATTCTTCCAAATTTATTTCATCGCCTTCAAAGTAATCCTCTCCGGACACAATGCACTCATGCCAACTTTTTCCCTATCCTCAATGCATGCTAAAAAGTCATCGGCAGGGGATGACCTTCAAAGCGCACGTCGATTCAGGTTGAATCTCTTCAATCGACTCAAACCGATGTCTCCGGTGGTCTTTTTGAGTATAGGGAATAGCCAGAAGTCACCCGGTGTGAATATGGTGGTTGTAGTATGATATGAGTTTCATTTTTGGCGAAAAATAACAAAAAATCAATGCTGTGTGAGCTAGCGTATTCAGTGTTTTCAGTACGAATCGAGATCATCAGGAAGATCTCTAATTGTAAATCGACGGTTTGAAAAGCACCAAATCTTTAGTTTTTCGGACGTGAGCTTCGTCGGTTGAGGTTAATGGTCGACCAGAGGGCCCTTCGTCTTCAACGTGTTCTATGCCATCTTTGAACTGTTTATACCACTTGTAAACATTTTTTTTCCTATATGGGAAGGTTCAACAAATGTCTTCTGCAACATTCTCTATGTTTCTGCAAACAAAATTTAATGTAGACATTTCAAAATTCACCGGAATCACTTTTAGCGTCTCACAAAGCCAAGCGTGACTCAAACACTAATGAATATTTTGACGTTAATTTTCGCACAGATGTCAATGACAGTGTCAGCAACCTAAAAAGAAAAAAATTAAAATTCCATAAGCCCCGGGAATTTTAAATTTAAAACTGATCTTATCTTTTGGACACAGTAGTATACTTTGATATTTGGCAATATTCATTTAAAAGTTTAGCTTAGATTCTAAATGAAAACATTTTTTTTATCATATAGTTTTTCATTATCCAACCAGTGATCACAGGCCAATAAAATTTTCTTAATAAGTATAATTGATTTTCTGGAAGATTTTTAAATGAAATCTAACATTTGAAAATAATAATGTAAGAGATCTTCAATTTTTTTGCATATCATTAGTGACAATTTTTTATTTGCTAAATATGATAAAAACTTGATGACTTACGGAAGTATTTAAATACTTTATTTTTCATTTGAAAAAATAAAGAGTTACACTAAAATATTTTATTTCCTTGAAATAATATCTTAAATCGATATTGAAAACTTGAGGCTTTTGTTAATCTAATTAATTAAAATATCTTAAATTACACTTTTAAAAATATACTTTTATGAAATACATAAACATTACAGTAGGGATAGATTTCTGCACTCTTAAAATACTTTGCAAAAATTACTCTGAAATATTATTTATATCTTGATATTTTACAATATTTAATAATATAAAATAATTTAACTTTAATTTAGTATATATTTTTACACGGCTTAAGGTAATAAACAAAATAATTTTTCATTGTATAAAACTGAACTTAATTTGAGATCAACTTAACCTCCGTGATAAATTTTGTTTAAAACTCTATCTTCCGTTTAAAAAAGTAAATGTTTAGTAAATTTTGAAGCATTAGATGGAACTTCTTTTAACAAGATCGAAATGAACAGTGTTATACCGAAAATATCCTAGTAGAATCTCAGGATTAACTTGTCAGATCGGCAACCAGTCTCTCACAAGCAATAAGATGTTCAGTGCAAAGAAACTCTAGGCAGGGTAATCCTTTGACAAATCATTATCAAAATCTCTTTAAACGGCAAGGGTCTTCATTTTCTTTTTAGTATGAGTTGGTAAAATTCATGCCCACTGACATTTTATTCCCAAGGGATATACAGCCTTGGCCATAACTATGAGGCATCCTTAAAAGTAGATTATTTAGGAAAATTTTTTAAATAAATTAATTTTCACCTTCATCAAAGAAAAGAATTCTACGCAAATACTTTTCTGCAGATGTTTTATTTTATTTAATTTTGATATTTTTATGATTTACTAAGGAAATTCTACGCAGGGTAATTCTTTGACAATTCATTATCAAAATCTCTTTAAACGGCAATGGTCTTCATTTTCTTCTTAGTATGAGTTCGTAAAATTAATGCTCATTGACATTTTATTCCCAAGGTATATACAGCCTTGACTAAAACTATGAGGCATCCCTAAAATAGCTTATTTCGAAAAAAAAAAAAAATTAATATTCCCATTCATCAAGGAAAAGCAGGCGTTTCTGCAGACGTTTTAATTGAATTAATTTTGACATTTTTATGATTTATGAAGGAAATTCCACGAAAAATCTGTTTTTTATACCTTTTTCTAATTTGCTGTAGTCTAAAGAACTTCCAGTTAGAATATAAATACTACTTTATTGAGCTAGGCTCGATAATACATCATATTGAAAATTAAAAATTTTATTCTAATTATGTTGAAATGTTTTGTATTACATGAGCAAGGAAAGTTTTATATACAGATAGCAAAAAGACAAAAATTTACGTAGGCTGGTGGAACAGCGTTAGGATCGAATTCATGTATTAATATTGAAAAGTAAAGTACGATGATAAAGATAACCTCAGAATGTAAGGATATTAATTTGTTATGAAAATCAATGAGTAATCGAAGAAATACTTCACTTAAGCTATAGATCACTTAAGATAACGACCTAGCAGTTCAAGAAAAGTAAGAATATGATTTAGAAAAGCCTGAAGAAAATCTATTAAACCAAAATAAATAAAAAAAGTTGTGTTTCTCTGCAAAAGCAAAACGTTTTGGTTAGAAGGGGTTCTATTTCACAAGCATTTTTAATGGATATTTATTAATACTTTGAATACTAATTTTTGGACACAGTTGTATACCTTGATATTTGGCAATATTCATTTAAAAGTTTAGCTTAGATTCTAAATGAAAACAATTTTTTTATCATATAGTTGTTCATTATCCAACCATTGATCATAGGCCAATCACATTTTCTTAATAAGTATAATTGATTTTCTGGAAGATTTTTAAATGAAATCTAACATTTGAAAATAATAATGTAAGAGATCTTTAATCTTTTTTTTTGCATATCATCAGTGATAATTTTTTATTTGCTAAATATGATAAAAACTTGATGACTTACGAAAGTATTTAAATACTTTATTTTTCATTTGAAAAAATAAAGAGTTACACTAAAAATACTTTATTTCCTTGAAATAGTATCTTAAATCGATATTGAAAGCTATAAGCTATTGATTTTCTAATGAATAAAATTGTTCAAGTAGGATTTGTCTTGTTTAAATTTCCCAGAATGATGTGTAACAATTCTTCTGTGCTAATCAATCTCTTAAAAGTTCACTTTTGTACTTTAGTATTCTTGTACATGGTGCATTCTAAAGGAAACGAAGACTAAGAAAAGCATGTAGACCAGAATATGCAATTTCACTTTAACACAGATAAAAGAATCACAATGATGAGAAGATGGAAGGTCGATGATGTTGGAAAAATCTTTATTCTTAAAGATCAAATATGTATTCAGATGAACATCAGCTTACCTTTAGAATCATTGGGATTATTAATTAGTAAAATATTCAATAAGTAGTATTATTATTCAATTAATTATTATTATTATTCAGTATAATTATTCAATTTGTAAAATATTCAATAATTTTAATAATATTGTATAAACGAATAAGATATACCAGTTTTGGTTCTTTCTCTGGCTGTTTTATATTTTCCGGAGCATTGCCATATCATTGTATTGTTATGTATATTCTCGTTCCGCCATTTTTTCCATCCACTGACATGGATGAAGTTTCTGATACTGATGGTGTAGAAGACGGCTTTTAAAATATTTTTCTATTCAATATTATATTCTTTTTGAATTTCGTTTATGGTTATCTGTATAGAATTAAGATATTCCGGCTTATCTACATGTTTTCCGGCTAGTGGGCTTTTGAGTTACATTTACCTCAGTATTAGATTGTGTTTAAAAATATAAACTTTCTAAAAGAAAAATGTGGGTGTCGATGATACAGATATAAGATTGCAGGAATAGCAATGGTATCCTTAAACTATGTACTATATAGTCGCTTCAGTTTTCGTAGTAATGGTAAGATATAAATGTTATTTTACTGAAGGTGTATCAGTCGAAACATGTAGGAAAGGGAACATGTACGTCAAATTCTTATATTATTTGTAGGTAATATTCTTTTCTTTGTTATTTCAGCATATTAGGTTGAGGAAGGAGCTCCCTCATTTTTGTAGTTTTTTTTCTTGTATTTTTTTACCACAATATTTTGAACTTAAGGTATGTGATAGTTGTAAATTTACACATGTCGATGAAAATTTTCAATCTGTAGGACTTGGAGAAGCACAGTTTGAACCAGTCCTTTTATCTCTTTCTATTTTTTGAGTGTATGTATCATTGAATATCAAAACATCGTATGGGTGGGAAATATATGATTTTATATGACAATTGAAATATCCACTTTTAATGCTTTTTAGATAAACAAAGACATTTTGATCCTACTTTTATTTTAGTTCTGTAATGAATCAACATATTGAACACCTAATTCTAAAATTGTTTCTTTTACAATAACATAACTTAAATCACTCTACTATATTACATCCTGATAGAAATTGGATGCCTTAGGTGCGAGGATAGATACTTTAAAGTCGAGTGGTTCAAGCGGTTCGTTTTGTTTAAAACTACTAACAGGAAACCAGATCTTAATTTTCTTTTCAATTTCAACTTTCTAAAAATGGTGTGTTAGCTTTATTGATCTAAAAATGTATATATAGTCGTAAGGTCAGGTGTTGATAAAACCAGGAACCTTGCAAATGACAAAATCCATTCAATTTTCGTGTCATTTGGTCTTTTACTATAGGGTAATAGCAGGTGGTATTTTACAAAGTTGTTTGATAGTGATGAATTTAGGACTTCGTTGGGCCATGAAGTGATTTAGATATAGAAGGAATGCATTCAAAAACGTACTTGAATCCAATACTGCACCTCCTGTCATGGAGTTCAAAGACTGAAAATAGGTCAACAGTACAATAAGGACCTATACGGTCAGGTTTCTTAAACAATCTCCATTCTTAGCGAGATGCCTGGAATATGAGGTTCTACGCACTTGTAAAATATCAGGATCAAAATACTAACACTAATAATGGAATTAAGACATTTATGTCTAAAAGGTTACACAATTTAAGTACCAACATTACTGACAAATTGAATTATGCAACGAATTCAAAATAAATATGCAAAAACACACGGAAACAATGAGCCAACAAGCCAGTAATACCACGAGGATGTTTGTGTTCTCGATGTTAGAAAAGAGTAAATAAGAAAGCAGAAACAAGGAAGAAAATGAGAAGGCAAAAAAAAAAAGAAGTAAAAGAAAAAAATAAAGGCAAAGATCACTAAGGTACCCCTGAGGGCGTGATACCACGTCGCACATCTAAAAGATGTGCTCATTGAACTTGTACTAGAGTAGATCTTCTGGAACGGATTTCTTCGAAATGAATTGATTGAGAATAAATATTGTGGCCTTTTTATGAATTTTCTATCTTATTTATTTGAGAAGATTAAGTATGTGAAAATTTAATCAAAACAATAGCCTTACTAAGAATAATTTCAATTCATAGTTTAGTCTTGGGCCTTTGTCTAGAACACTGTAAAACTGAGTCGAATAAGGGATTTTTGCTCTTTATCCTTGTAACAGGACATGTTTTAAATATATTTTAGATGTTTATTATCTGATAAGAACATTGTAGGTCATTAATTTAATGCAATAAAAATCTCTTAGCCAAATTATTAACTGCCTTCTGATGTTCCAGCGACTTTTCATGTATGTAATGTTTGCTGAATTGCTTCCTTGCAGTTCGTTAGCATATTAAGTTAACCTAGTATTTTATTCCTGGTATTTTTTTTATTCTTGTGAAGAATAGAAGCATCATACTTTTATATAGAACGTGTCATAAATGATAGAGGGATGATCTTAACAAATCTATGGGGTACTATTTACTTTACATCCAGATTGCTCAAAGTTGTAGTTTCGATCCAGGCTGGTGGAGTCTTTTTTCTTAAATGAACCATTTGTATAGTAACTGATTCTATAATTTTTTTTTGTGTCCTCAAAACACAGAGAAGATTGTTTCGTTCATATTAAAAAAAAATTAAATAATTACTTTTTTTCTGTTTTATAAATTAAAGGGAAAATAAATTTATTTTCAACTGGTTCCTGTACTATTATTGCTACTGCTGTATTATTATTGCCTCATACATTGTGCTAACTGGAATCAAATAGTTGACTGTTCTGGAAACTTTTCACTAACTTTTGCCACTGTTCCACTTTTGAAGTTACCTTCTCTAAATGTTTGTGAAAGATTAAAAAGACATCACCAATTTTAGTGTGAAGCTTAGAATATCCCACTGACTTTATAATTTCTGAAGGAAACCTAATAATAAATATGTAATGAAATTTTCAAGACCTGCAGCAACTTATGCAGCTGGAACAAAGTCAGAAAAGGTTGTCACTTTCTCTTTACTCAGATTAAACCCAGCAATCATCAATAAAATAAATACCAATTCATCTTATATATGAAGATACAGTGCTGTAAATTTTCTGTTTCTGCATCAAAGAAAATGTTTTCAGAGTAGCTTTGAGGATCTATTGTAATTACTTGTCTTTCATCTGTGCATCGTTGTGATTTAATTTTCTTGTATGAAGAAAAATAAAATCCAATTGTGCAATGCACATAGATAATAAGAATATAATGTGATTTTATGTAAATAATTCAAGTAGTAAATTAAAAAAAATAAGGCTAAAAGAAAATCTTCAAAAAATTTTTAAAAATTAAAAAATTGAGAGTGGAAAAATGTGTATTCTTTTTTCTTCTCGCTATATAGATATAAGTGTTATATTAATAATGATTATTAGTACATAAATTACAATAAAACTTTAAAAGAACTAATAGTAAAATCCATGTAATCCATGTAGCTAAATTTTTTACTTAAGATAAGTCAAGATTTATGCAAATTGAATGTCTCTTATTTAAAAATTAAAATTGTTTTCTATCATAATATTTGTCATAATAATTATTTTTATTTTTTAGCTAAGTTAACGATTTAAAATATTACATTAAATTGTTGTAAATGAGATTTTGAAATGATTTTAGCAAAACTCCTTTGTTAAATCTGCGGTCTGATGACCAACTGGCTAGCGCTCTGACCTTTGGAGAATCCTGGCGGTGGTTTGGATGTTTATAACTGCTTCCGGAACCACGTTAAGCTGTTGATACCAGTCTTATTAGCCTGCAAAAAGATTATGTGTGCAAAAAATTACTGTAGTACGACAAACGAAAATCAAAACCTTTCTTAAATCTAGATAAAATAATATTAGAATATTTTCTGTTCAGTTTAAGTTATGATTAGATTCATATCCATAAGAAAAATTATGAAGTGACAATTTGTTTTTCAATTACAAAAATATATATACATAAATCAAATAAATATAAACAAAAATTTGCTTGATATATCATGAATAATCTTTCTTTAAAAAATGAAACGATTAAAAGATGTCAGTCACATAGTATAAAAATGGGAGCCTAAATAATGTTTCCAATATTATTAAAAGAACAAATATTAGACGAAGCACAATGTATGAACTAAATTCAATTTAATTCTCTATAATAATTACTTTCTTTAGTTGAATGTAATATTTATATGTAGAATGGAAACTATTTATCTATAGAATTTTTGAAGTATTCAAATAGCTGAAAATATTTCATTTTTTTGGTGAGCAATTCACTATATCAAGAAAACAATTGGCACAAATACTTCGGCCAGAAATGACCTAAGTATAAAAAGGCAATGAATTTGGATTGATTCTTTTCTGTTTTGTTTCTTTGCCCCCTCTGAGGAGTTGTATTCGATCGTTCACTTTTGAAGCTGTTTATCAATGTCACGAAATCATTAGAACCACAACCGACGAAGGTTTCTTTATCTGTTTAGCTCTTTTTTGACCCTTCAAGAAATTTTCTGAGCCTTTTTTATTCTCAAATCAAAAGATTTCGTGACCATAATGCTTGTAATAAGAAAGTTGCCTTTACCTTTATATATATATATATATTTCAAACGTCTTTTTTATTTATTTACTCATTTTTTAAAGAAGTGTGTACTATTAGGAAGTACAGTAACAAATTATACAAAGTAGTGAATGGGCAAATCAATAATTCAACATATAATTTCTTACTAATTTAGACATTAGGGTGACGATTTGTAAAAATTTTTTTGGTATAAGTTATGAATTAATTAAAGAAAGAAAATTAATTCATAAAGAAGTATAAATTTTACTAACCTTAAAATTATGATTTTAACCTTAAAATTTTGATAAATTAACTGAGCTTAAAATTATGATTTTAACCTTTAAATTTTTATAAACAAAACACATTAAAAATTTTTAACCTTAAAATTTTTATAAATAGAATACCTTAAAAAAAAAAAATTTAACTTTATAATTTTGATAAATAGAGCATGTTAATATTGAATTATCCCTAAGCATTTAAATAATTCCAGAATTAAGGCTAAAATTGGAACCTCCAGTTTAGATTTTTCAGATATCTTTCAAAATAAGAATTTTAGATAACTTTTAAGTTAGATATATAATTTATTCTAATCTTTAACATTTTCATCCCATTGATTTTAATTGGAATTTCAGTAGCCTGATCCAAGCTAATTTTTGATAAATAATTAGGTGCGAATAAATGAAAAAAGAAATGATATTGTAGAAGTTATATATATTTGCCTATAAAAATAAATTGTAATTCAAAATTAAATATTGTATGTAACCAATTTTAAAACAATGTCATACATAATGTCTAGATCTTCAAAATTATTATCTTCTCTGTCCTCTACCAAATAACTTGGTATAAAGTGTAATTTATATTCAAGTTAAATTGTAACTCTTAAATGTACTGCTTCCTAAATCAAAAATTTTGGAAGATAAACTTCCATAAACATGAAAATGTAATCTGCCTTTGGAACTGGAATGACTTGCTCAATTGAAATGTAAATATCGAGTTTTTAAACATTCAAATTGCAATAAAATGCATTGAATCTATGAAATTTTATCTTTTAGACATGAGGATATGCTAATAGCTAATATAATTTTATGCTTTACATCTTAGAAATTAAGTTTGGAATTTCATAAACAGGGACACCATGCCGATATGTATGATCATCGGCACATCCAGATTATCAGGATCATTTATGAAATCTGCAATTGCATATACGTTGGTATTCACAAAACGATGAATAAATACGGATTTCATGAGATCAGTACTCTGATAAGCTTATTTTTTTGTCATTACTTTATGAAAAGTTATCAACTAAATAACGTGGAGTGAAATCGCTGCTCATCCCTACCGACTGAATACATGAGGAAAAAGAAATCCACATGCTCATTGTAGTATGGGATACTTGTTTTTACAATAATAAACATGTTAATTAAGTTCGTGTTGTCATGCATTGTTATTTTTAGGCACTTTTAATAGTTGATGCTCATTGTTTATGATTAATTTTGTATCTATGGAATGTAAATGTAAATTATCAAGTCATATTTAATTTAATGTATTTTAAAGTAGATAATGTACAATGCAGAAATCATGCAAGTAATAAATACTACCGAACAGCATAAAAAATTTTATGATTAAATAACTAATTTTAATTCATTTCTAAGAAAATATAATTTCTATTGAATATGGATTAACTTTATGAAGTACTCTTAGTATGAAGTACGATTCTAAAAAAAGACGAGTATAAACATATGTAATTTTCAATATATTTTTAATCTTTGTTTGCAGATGCTATTTTATAAATCCACATTCTGCATCCACTTTATAATAACTTGGAAAAGGAGAGTTATTTATGGTAATATAAATAGTATTTGCGATTTTTAATTTTTATGATTAATATTATTATTTGTGAATTATAACTAGGCTATTACCACTCTAACCATTAATTATTTCTAACTGTCTCTCCTCTTTCTCTCTCTCTCTCTCTATATATATATGTATATATATTAAGAATTGTCTTTAAGGATATATATATATATCCTCAAAATTTAAAGTCCTTAAAAATGCTTATATAAATAATATAAGCATTTTAAGTATGCGTCTTAATGCAATGCATACCTTGCTATGCCTTGTAATACAATGTATGCCTTCCCCTGCCTTGTAATGCAAAGCATGCCTCCCCATGCCTTGTAATGCAATGTATGCGTTCTTTCGCATGCCTTTGTAATGCAATGCATGCCTCCCATGCCTTGTAATGCAATGCATGCCTCCCCATGCCTTGTAATTCAATGTATGCCTCCTCGTGCATTATATGCTTTCCCTTAAGTATGCTTCTGTAGGCTTTTTTTTTTAAATACATTTTTAAAAAAGCTTAAAGTCCTTAAAAATGTTCTTATGTTCTTCGCAATATGAAAATCTTCTACCCTGAAAACTTTAACAAAAGGTACACCACAAATCAGTCAACAGAATTTCCTTTTTTTTTACATTTCTCATTATTGACTTAAAGAAGCTGTATTTAAAATTTCGATATCTATTTTCGCAAATGCCTACGAATTTACAATGAAACGGCTGTGCCGGGAAAAAATTGGCATTCTATTATTCCAGAATTTCTGGAGCAAAACTCTTCCTTGTCAGAAGAAAAGTGAAAAAAAGAAAGAAAAATTGAAATAAAAAAAAAAAAGAAAAGATTCGATAGAGAGAAGTGTTCCTACGTCCTGTTTTACTTGATATTTCCAGGAAGAAAAAAATCTAAAGTTTTCCATTGAAGACGAGTACTTCCGAAGAGGAGTGAAATCAGAAATGGTAACGAAAATGCGTAGACAGGAATGTTAACGAAAAAGATTCTTCGTATTTTAATGTGGAGCGACAATTTCCTCTCCGTGTAAAGTCAACGGGAAGGTAAAAGAAAAATCGACTGATTTACGCCTTCCAATAGATCACCCTCACAATTCTTAAAATAAAAGCGAAGAAAAAAAAAAAAAATTGAAAAGAAGAAAATTTTTCGATGCAAAAGGAATTGGAATTTAACCGCGTCTACGAATATTTTTACCCGGGAATCAATGTTCCGCTTATTTAATATTCCGACGTACTGGGAGTCCACAGATGCAGCGAATTGCTTCCCATCAGTAAGAAATAGAAAATTTCGACGAAGAAGAACAAAAAGAAGAATTTTAAGCTTTTGACTCGGCCCCGAATAGAATTTAATAATTTATAATGCACGGACAGAAAGCTATGCAACTATTTGATTTCGCTGATATCAGCAAGAAGTAACAGAAATAAAAAAAGTTTAACACACGCATAAAAACCAGGTCAAACATCATCCAGGCACAAGGTGGGGGTGTAAACTTATTATTATTCAACTTTCTGGGAAAATTGTTTGACGAGGAACATTTCTCTACACAAATGCTATTTCAGATTGTTTTTTGTTTACCTCAATAGTTTCAGCGTGGCTTCGAAATTCCCACAGCGTGTCTGTTGAAACGCTTTATTGTCAAGAAGTTATTGTGTTTGGTTTGATGTTTAAAGTTGGCGGAGAAAAGGCTGCTGGAAAAGGAAATTAGCTTAATAAGCCTAATTTATCTAAATTTCCAGAAGTCCCAAGACACCAAGTTTTCGTCGAGTGGGAAACAAATGTATCTTTTATTTAGCAATTTTTTTTTTTTATGTTTAATCCTTGCCTTTGACAGTAAAAATAAATATTTCTCTGACATAATTTATTGTTTTGCACATTTAAACGGGAAAATAATGATATTTATTTTAGTAACGTTAATGATTTATATGAAATATATTATTATATCGTGATATTAATAATGATATTCGTAATAATGTGAAATAAATACAACATAATAAAAAAGCGTCTTTGAACAACTGATTTCGCTTGCTGTCGCTTTCCCGTTATTTACTTTATGGTATCACTGCACATGCTTTCATTATAGGTCGTGATTTACCAAAGCTTCTCAGAAAGAATTTTTGCATATCGTGTCCGCTATTATGGGTGGTATTTTCGTAGTCGCTGCGTTATTTCATCTCGAAAGCGATGAATTGAATAGAATCTCTGTGATTCCGCTCTTATATATTGTATCTTAGTGTTTCTAAATATTCTATTTTTATGTATTGTACTTTATAGTTTCTTATTATTCTATTGTTATATATTGTATCTTATTGTTTCTTATTATTCTGTTGTTATATATTGTATCTTATTGTTTCTTATTATTCTGTTCCTATACGGGAAAGGTAAAAGAAAAATCGACTGATTTGCGCCTTCCAATAGAACGAACCCTCACAATTCTTAAAATAAAAAGCGAAGAAAAAAAAATTTAAAAGAAGAAAATTTGTAATTATTTATTGTATATTATTTTTTTTATAAGATTTGTAATTATTTTTCTTTAAGAATAAACGAATTCTTTCATAATAATTCAAGATTCCCTTTAAAAAACACATGACTAAAACTCAAAAAATGAAAAGTCATGATGTAATAGCTTATTATAAGATTGTAATTATGATAATTTCTGCTATTGTTTCATAATGAATAACTTCGATGTAGACAGCTGCTTTCATATTCAGCTGCTGTTTGAAAAGTGAAAATCTAGAAATTATTAACATTATTCCTACAGGATGTACCGTATATTTCCGTGTATAAGTCGAGAATTTTTTAGAACATTTCTAAAACTTAGTCGTAATTGTCGGCTTATATACGGATTCGCTAATCTCACAAAAACGTAGTACTTTTCCGTTAACCGGTGCAAGAAATAATGCGACAAGTATTGCTAAATGAAGTTCCTTTTTTATTTCTAATTCCTGAGTTTACGACAAAAAATGTAACGGAATAAGTTCTTTGTTTTATAAATTATTTGTTTTATTTTTGAAATTGCTTACATTGCTGATTTATTGAATTGTCACCAAAACGAAAAATCTCATTCTACGAATTTCGCGCCTGGCTAACTAAAAATATCAAAACGTAAACCAGAAATAATACCGTAAATAATGAACGTTACATGAATTTTTTTTTCCCATTTCGTCTTATAAACGGGTTTTGAGCTTTGGGCAAGTTTTTTGAAGAAAAAGGCACTATCAGGTTATACACGGATCAACCTACATCGTGAAAAATCATGTCGTACGAATGCAGTTTATTTTCAGCAATGCCATGTATCTATTTCAGGTATTTTCAATTTTAATAAATTGTCTTCTATTTTGTGCTGATAAAAAGATACTATACAATCTTTTTCAGTTTTCCCTGTTTTGGTAGATTTTAATTATTTTTTGTAACTAATTTTGAATTTAATTTTATTTTTACAGATTTATTATCTTACAAAATACGATTGATTATCTTACAAAACGATTGATTATCTTACAAAAATTATTTTGAAGATATACTAATAACTTACAAATAGTAAGATATTATTAGTTACAAAAATATTTGTAACTAGTTTTGAATTTAATTTTATTTGTACATACTTATTGTCTTTGCTATTTAGTATGAGATGTTTTGAGATTAATAACATGCAAATATACTTGTAGTAATTATGTAAAAGTAACATTTTTTTAATAAATAAAGTATTGCTGTAATTTCTAATGATAAATTAAAAAATGAACTACCACTGAATCATAGATCAATCAAACTTTATTTCTCATCATGCTTTACAGAAATTGCATTAGTATATATTTGTCAGATTGTACTTTTTTTTTAGATATTTTCAATTTTAATAAATTAATTGTCTTCTTTTTTATAAAAAAGATACTATACAATTTCTTTCAATTTTCATATTTTTTGCGGATTTTAATAAATTTTTATTACTGATTTTGAATTGAATTTTATTTGTACAGATTTATTTTCTTCTGCTATTTGTTATGGTATGTTTTGAGATTAATAACATGCAAATTATATTGTAGCTATTATGTACTAAATAAAATTTTTTAATTAATAAAGTATTTCTGTAATTTATAATGATAAATTATAAAAAAATGAACTATCAATGAATCATAAATATATCAAAATTTATTTGTCATCATGCTTTTTACAGAAATTGTATTAGTATATATTTGTCAGATTATACTTTTTTTAGCTTGCATGATATTTTATATAGTACATGGAGTGTCTATATAAATTTATATTACATTGCTGCTTAATAAATGTGTTTTTTAAAAGCATGATCTATGTCATTCTCCTTTTTCCGTTTTGTTAAACTTTAAAAAAATATTGATAATAAATAAATAATTTATTATCATGAGTAATTGCAATAGTTTTATTCTTAATGATAATAATTTTTAATCAATTTATATTGCAATAATTTTATAAATATAATATAAGGCACTAAACTTACTTTAAACGTAAAGATTAATATGATGTCCTGGTATTATATAAGAAATTTAAAGTTATTTATTTATCATGATAAAATTATTTCTTATGATATAAAATTAATTATTTTGATATTATTTAAAAAATTATAAAATTAAAATGTAGAGTTTCTTTGTTCGTAATCTTTTAAATTGTATCTTATTACTTTTGCAACTGTATATTTAATTTCCCAAAAGATTATTATCACTACAATACGTAATTAATTCTACTTATTACATTAAGTCTAGCATTTACTTCATCATGACCTTTAGAATATCACTTCTTCATTACAATGAAATACAGTTGTAAAAAAAAAAAAAGAAATAAATTTATCTCAATTTATAAAAACTAATCGAAATTATAAATTTGAAAAAAAAAACCCTTAACTAAATTAATATTCTCAAGCCTAATTTCTTTTCTCAACATTCTTTTGAATTAAGTCATGATCCTCAGGATTAATTCAAGAATTTTAAATCTCTTTCATTCGGCCATACATAACAACAAATGTTCATTTTCAAGCTATTGGCTCTTATAACCTGAATTGTTTAAAGAATGAAGTTAGCACAAAATTATATTATATTTATTATATCATGTTTATCATGTTTCATCAAAATTTAAAATAATTTAAAATAAATGTGTAAAACACATATAATACATCTATGCATCTATTTAAGAAATAACCAGATTATTACTCGTTTGGTGTCGAAATGTTTTTAGTAAAAATCTAGTTGTTAGTTAAAACTTTCTTTTTGCACACATACTCATTTGGTGGTACAAATGCATCATGTTGTCTTTTTAACTGGCTCAATTTATCATCTAGGTGACCAAAATTATTATTTCTGAAAGCCTATTGAATGAATATAACTTGATATTTTCTTATTTTCATTGTTTTATTGTGACTTTTCTACTAAAAAAAGTAAAAGAATTTTCGAACATATCTAAATTGAATAAAACTACGTTTATAAATCTTAAAATTTACTATTCATTAATCAATTTAGAATTACCTATGAAAATAACCAAATTACAAATTATTTAGAAAACTTCTCCTATTAATCTGAGCAAATTATAGCTTAATATTTATGCATCTGTACACAATGTCAAATTCAGGAATTATTTTATCATAATACTGTTACTGTTAGATATTAATATCTTAAATCTATTAATTATAATATCTAAATTTACTATAAATCTAAATTATATTAATTAATTTATTATAATGATTTGAAATTTACTAAGTTTAAAAAGTTCATCATAGGAATTTTAGAATTAATTAACTTTAACTGATGATTTAACAATTTAAATCAATTTTAATTAAATCTCAATAATCAAAATAAATCACACATAAAACACTACATATTGATAGATCGCATTTTCTGACCTATTGCATAAATTTAAATAGATGCAACATGGATAATCCTCACGCATATTTACAAACAAAGATCACAAAAAAATAATAATAACTTTCATCCTTATTCCTATAAATTTCCAAATTAAAGATTTAACGATTAAAGACATTTCAAATTCTAATTAACTCTAATAAAAAACACAAATAGAATTGTTATTTCTTATCATAAAACACTTAGATATTCATAAATCGCCTTTTCTGACCTATTGAACATCTTGCATATCCTATTACATATTGTACCCACCAAGTTATGTCGTAGATACATGGATAATCATCATTCATTTTCACAAACAAAGACAACAAACAAAAAAATAACTTTTATCCTTATTCAGCGATATAAATTAACAAATTAACGATTTAACAATTAAAGACATTTCAAATTCTAATTAACTGTAATAAAATACACAAATGACATTGTTATTTCTTATCATAAAACATTTACATATTCATAAATCGCCCTCTCTTACCTGTTGCATAAAAGTAGGTAGATAAAACATGTATAGTGCTCATGTATCCTTAGAAACAAAGTACACAAACAAAAACAACTTCCATCCTTATTCAGCACTCTAATCTTCCTCCTGAGTGTTCGAACAAAGCATCGTTATCCTTATAGAGTTACCTTCTCCTACGCTCACCCACTGCTTTATGTCGTAAACAAACCGGAAAGTATTGTAGGCAGATCATGAAATCTAACGATGTGTTTGGGATGAAACAAATAGGATTCGATTCAAAGACACTGCAATAGACTAAGTTTGTCCTTAAATTCGAAACTCTTTCATATCGCATGATAATAGTAGATCTTCTTAAGCATTTCAAAAGATTATGTAGCTTAGTATTTGGAAATTCAAGTAAACTATCCTATTGTAAGGAAAAGGTAAATAAAGTAAAATGAGACGCATTTCTTTGAATTCCTTCACAAAGACAGACTTAGGAAATTTCTCGTTCTGAGGAGATTAGGGTTTTTAAAACATTGTTTAAATTCGTATTTTAAAATGGGAGTGAAATTAGTTTACAGACATAAAAATAAATAAATAAGGATGTCTTTACTTTTAAACTAAAACCGTATTGTTTTTTGATGATATAATGTATTTGTATTTATAAATAAATATACAAAAGTATAAAAAAAATATTTTAAAAGTTATTCATAATTCATTAGAAATTCTTCATTTACAAAATATCACTTTAAAGAATGTAAGAATCTTAAACTACATTAATACTTTTGAAATTTCGACAGTATTTCTTAATTATGCTTCAACTTACATTTGTTAATGAGTCTATGTACTAGACAGAGTATCAAACTGAATATTAGTATCATTCCTTGAAATTGAGTTCTATGTGTAAATTTAAGATGATAAAGCAAAAACAAATTCTCAGAAATACAATGCAAACTCTTCCTGATGTAGCAATAAGAAATGAACTTATTGATAAAAAGTTTATTTTGTTCGATGGTGAAATTAAGATTTTTTATGCTCAGATTGATAATTTGGAAAAATTCATAATATAAATAACTAATTATTACCCTTAATTCTAAAATACAGTAGTCTATTTAACCAATTTGTTATATAGTTAAATTTGCATAAAATCATCGATTAACATGCAATCATCTGTTTCACTCTCATATTATTCTTTAATTTCCTATTTAAATCGTCATTTTGTTCTTTATTTTGTGTATTGAAATAATTAATTAAATATAAGTATTGAAAGGATGGTCTAGACGAATACACTGTCTCGTATGTCTGGAAAACATCTCAAATAATATGTCTGGTGATATTTGTCCTTTTATTTCTTATTATCCACTCTTCATTAACTGAAGAATATAAAAAATTAAATCTTAATATGCATATTACTCTAACTTTTCAAACAATAAAAATTTCATTTTATTAATAAAAGAAAATAAAAAATATACTACCGCATTAAAAGATGTGTTTCAAAAATTGTATATAATTTATATTGATTTCATAATTAACTTGTATTTTCTTTTCTAAATGTTGAAGTAAGCCTGTAGATACAACTAAAATTCAGGTAAAAAGAATTACTTTCTATAACAAGTATTTCAATAACAAGAATTGGAATATAAAACTCCATTTACATGATACAACTTCATATAACTGCATATATTAAAAGATCGTAGAATTGCTAAAAATGCTGAATTACTCCAATTCTCTCTACAAGTGACTTGACCTGAGATTAGTCGCCATTAGAAAGGTAGACATGTCTCAATTAAGCGTCATCCGGAATGCAATACGAAATGTCTGTACTTACATTTTCCATCGGTAACTTCAATGAAATCCTCTAAATGTGTCATCTGGGGAAAGGGGTGAGGTTGTCAACCTCCGTTCCTCTTCCTTGAGTCTAGATTCATTCAAAGTAGATTTTGAAACTTACTAATAGGTGTAACAAATTAAGTGTTATCCAATGTACACTACGAGATGTCTTCATCTACATTTTACCACAGAAATTTGAATGAAATTCCTCAAGTGTGAAGTCTGAGATGGAATGAAATAGCCTGCTATACTCCTAGTTCAATTATAGTAAAATTTGACGATGTACCAGCTGATACAGCAAATTAAGTTTTGCTCAGGGTGTATTACGAGGTGTTTACATCCAAATTGTGCCACAAAAATTTGAATGAAATACACCAGGTTTGAAATTCGGGGATTCGCACCCTTCTCTTTGAGTCTAAATCCACACATCATTTAATTTTTGGTCAGCTATCATAAATCTGCGGGAAAATTTGTTATAATATTCTTTCATAATTGAAAGCTATCAAGTGTTGCTATATGGCAAGGTACATTATGGCAATGCATATAACAATTTTTTAAAATTTCCGCGTATTTTAACAATTAAACTCATGTTTGTGAAAATTGCAACACCTTGAAGGACTTACGCGAGTGAGCTGAAATTTTCAGGAAATGCAAATTAGCGCATGATATGCAAATGATTAGAATTTCAAATCCGTAGCGCATGCGTATGCTGAGCAGCGCCCTCTGAACGGCGGATGGATCCGAATAAATAGACGGCTGTAGCGAGGCGTGTAAGGTTATCGGTGGTTATCTGCTAGTGGTAAACGTTAGCTCAATCGTTACTTATGCCTCTTCGACGAAAGAGAGCGAGATTTGAACAACTTACAGAGTTTGAACAGGGGAGAATCATCGGCCTTCGTGAAGCTGGATTGTCTTATCGTGCAGTAGCCGCTCGTGTGCAGCCGCTCGTGTGGACGGACGAGTGTCGGTCAACTCGGAAATCCGGGAGTGGACCCCGAAATGTGACGTCAGCTCGCGATGATAGACACCTGGTCCGCATGGCGCTGACAGACCGTACAGCTTCCTCTAGACAATTGGCAGCACAGTGGTCAATAGCTACAGGTGTTTCATTGTGTGCTTCATCAATTCGTAGACGTCTGCTGTAGAGTGGACTGCGCGCAAGGACTCCTTTATACAGGATCCCTCTCACGCTAAACCATCGCCGCCTGTGGCTACAATGGGCCGCTCAGCATAGAGACTGGCGTGCTGATTGGCAGCATATCATGTTTTCTGACGAATCCCGCTTTAATTTGTGATACCATGATGACCGCATTCGTGTCAGACGCTATGCCGGTGAACGCCACCTTCCGGAGTGCATTATCGAACGCCACAGTGGACGAACACCCTGAGTTATGGTCTGGGGTGTCATAGCATATCATGGGCAATTTCAATTGCTAAGAATTGTGGGCAATCTGAACAGCAACCGGTACATTAGTAAAAAGTTCTACAGCCCCAAGCTGTTCCCTTCCTTCAAAGCTTGCCAGGCGCTGTATTTCAACAGGACAATGCCCCCTCCCTCATATCGCTAGGACTGTTCAATCCTTCTTTGCAACGCGGCAGGTACAGCTTCTTCCTTGGCCTGCGTATTCCCTGGATATGTCGCCGATTGAACATGTAAGATTTCGTTGGTCGGCGTCTCGCTTGTGATCCTTGTCCTGTTGCTTCTGCAGACGAACTTTGGGTGCGCATACAAACAATATGGAATGCTCTTCCTCGGCAAACATTCAAAATTTGTTTGATTCCATGCCACGTCGTGTAGCAGCACTTATTACGGCGCGTGGTAGCTACACAAAATACTGATTCCGATCTATTGTTATTGTTTGTTTGCTTTGAACATTTAATCATTTATTTGTACCACTACCACTCAATTGTGTATTAAATTTCATTCAATTATGACGATTCTTTCATGGTGTTGCAATTTTCACAAACATGAGTTTAATTTATGGTATTTCTTTTCATATCGAAAGTTGCATATAAACTTTTCTACAATTTTTAAATTTTTTTTTTTTTGTACTTCTTAATGTGTGTCCAGTAAGCAGACGGCCTGAGCCCACCACGGAGCTGTGGTGTCGTTGCAGAAGAAAAAAATGTATGTGTACTCTTTTATCAATTTTTTGCTCTTTACTTCTTGTTCGGTAGTTGTTTTAAATACAACAGAAAAATTAATTTCAAATCTTGCGGAAATTCAATCATTTTTTTGAAGAATACATAAGGATGATTTGATAAGAATTCAAAAAAATGTAAAGAATGTGTTATCGATTCAGACAAGAATTTAGAACCGCATTGCGAAAATTTTGAATCTGAGAAGAATTAAGAACAGAAAAGGAAGAAAAACCATTTTTCTAGCGCAGGAAAAAGTCACAGAGCTATAAAAAAGTACCAAAGAAAAAAAAAAATGGGACGTGAGTTTTATATGTTTAACATTTTCCGGGAGTTATAAGCAAATGCGAAATTTCTGAATTTTATTGCTGGAATAATTTATCTAATAATGATTTACAAAATGACACACATGTCATTTCACAGTCGACAATGACGAAGAACCTATTGCTAGAAACACTCAACAATACCGGGTGTGCTGTTAGGCTTACCTTAGAGACAACAATCCGTGCTATGATATCTCCCTTTTTCTTCGTAGACGTCTGAAAAACGAGTGATTTAAGGTGTCATGAAAAGAAGAAGAAAATTATTGTTTAAATGATTGTTGGATGCTCTCAATGATTCTAACAGTACTGGTGATGTTTATCAAAGTGACCCCGATCCATTCTATGAGATCCTTCAGTGTCTCCACTAGAGTCATATAAATAAATTACTTAAAGTATTCCCTTAAAAAAGAAGAAATCCAAAGGATTGATAATTACAAGACAATTAGAAGCACTCCGTGATACCGGATGTGTTGTTGATGTCTAATGCAGAGACGGAGATGCATATAATGGGATCCTCCATTGTCTGTACAGGCGTTTTATAAACGAATGATTTAAAGTATGGTGAAAAGAAGTCCAAATAATTGGAAGTTGGTGAGCGTGGAGCTACATGCTGCATGCACCTCTTGTGGCAGCAACATGTAAGTGGTCAAGCATCGCGATGGTAAAACGTGTTGGTGCCACATCAGGCAGCAATCACATATTATATTGCACTGTAGCCGGCATGCCTTACATAAGTATTTTTAAAGATTAAGTTTAAGAATAAGTTTTAAGGATTTTCATAAAACTAATGTGGTTTGCCATATCATTTTTTATAACTATTTCTCTTCCCGCTGAGTTTGCTTCCACTCCCAAGTAACACTTTGTATATTAAATATATATATATATTAATTTTTTCAATATATTTGTGGGTCTTGTCCACTGTACTATCCTAGAAATCAGCCAAATAGGTGTTTTATTTGTAAATATTTCGGGTGATACTGAGAAAATCTAATAAAAATTGAAGTACTGGAATAAAGTATTTATAATAAATTCAACTTGAATACTACATGTATAGAGTTTTACGAATTTTTAAAAATAAAATTATTTATTGAAAAATGACTTTCTTGGCAAAATATTTATACATTGTGTTATTTATTATAATAGTAGTTTCGGTATTGTAAAAAAATATAAAAGTGTTTTTCAATTTTAGTAAAACGAGTAAAAGCGATATTCTTTTTTTTGTTATAAACTATTTTTGATTTGTCTTTTATTTTCATCCAAAGAATGTATTTTCTATATATATATAATGCAATGAAATTTACTTTTGTCAGAATAAAGCGAGGAAATGTATCATATTCAAGCTACTTTGAAATGAAATTTAAGATTTGTGTGCTACAATTTAAAACTAAACCCAGTAAATAACTTTAAGTATTTATCAATTTTTGCAATAAATGTAGCTTTTTCAAAAAATATTTAAGTATTGAAAAGTTTAAAATATTATTGTTAATATACTAAATATAGCAATATAAAAACCATTATACAAATAATAATATTTAATATTTCATGCATTCTATGCCCAGGAAATTTTCGGAATTACAACACGTAGTCAGAAAGTCATAAAATAAATTATGTTGGAAAATGCAGTTTCTCACGAAAGCATAATAAAAACAGTTGCTGTATTTATGTTTCTGTGAAGAATGTCTTTAAGCATCACAAAAAAGCACAAAAGTTACTTCAATGGTCTCACATTGATTCACACAAAGAAATGGCATATTTTGTATTATTAGAATTTGAAATAATTTACAAGTTTTTCCTCGTTTTTTTTTTCAATTAATACTTTAATAGTGTTAACTATTTTTCAAATAAATTTATTCGTTTAAACAATTTTTAAGCGATTCCCGTTCTAACCCATGTGTTTCAGAAAAAGAAAATGTTATTTTTATTAGTTGTGAAACTTCTCGAGTTTAAAATTGTGATTTATAATAAAATTCCATACAAATATGTTCTTAAATCTTTTTTCTTAGTTTGAAAGCGGTATACATAAAATTTGATCTTATTTTATTTTGCATACAGAAAATATTTTAAATTCTTATCTTATGTTAGATTTATAGAATAGGGAAAATATAATACGTATTTTTGAACCACAATTTGCTTTAATATGCTGTGCGATCTTATTTCGTTTTTCAATTTTGAGCTATGGAGAATGTTCAAGAAAATAAATCTATTTTGGAACAATACATGTAAAAGAACCCTATTGTTCAATTCTATGCCATGGCAATTTGCAATTCTGTTTTTGTAAGTTGCTTAAACTATGTTTCATCTATTTAAGATTCTAATTTACACAGAAAGAAAAGAAAAAAAAAGAAGTGACATAAATTCTATGTTATAAACAAATTAAAAATGTATTTTAAGCACTTTGAAAATTTCTTTTAGAGTAGTAAATTAATCCAATTCACCATACAATGGTAAAGTGCGCAGCTAGCCTTCAGTAAGGATTAGGTTCATGTTCGTTTAAACCTTAAAAGACCTTCAAATTTGAATATTCGTGGTAAACATTAATGGAACCAATGTAAAAATGTAAACCAAATGTAAAATCAACAAAAGTGTAAACCAAACAATGTCAAATCAACAACGTGTGCCAACAAAAATGTAAACCAACCAATGTAATAAAAAAATTCAAATTCATTAAATGAAATTCATTAATGAATGTATAATATGAAAATAAAAAAAAAGTTAAAGTATAATATTCCAACTGAAATATGGTTGATATACGTAATATTCTGAAATACTATCTACATTTCTCTACATTTTTAAATAAATTATGTTTGCTTAACATCATGAATATATCATTTTATTCCATTAAAATTATCATTTCTATATTTAACATTTAATTATTTTTTACATTATGCATCAGTATTTAATTATTTTCCCACCTATTAATTAATCACAATATGGGGTCGTGACAAAATGTTTTTTTGGCAATTAACGAATAAAAATAAAGAAAGAAATTTAAAACTTTCTGCATTTTGGTGTACATTTTTCTAACCTCATTTCCAAGTAAAAAACATGTTCGTAGTTTAATTAAAATTTAAAAATTATTTCAAAATTTTACTTTTTTATCATTTACCCCACTTTAAATAAATAACATGAATCATGGAAAAAAGTATCCCAAAAAGAATCTAACTTTTTAAGCTATCCCCTCATTTTTCACCCTACGACTTCATCTGACACATCCAATCTCAATCCGGGAACTGATAAAAACTCACCCACTTTCATTTCCGCCATGGAGGATTTCTACATTTATTTGCTTTTTCGTTCCCCTATATTTATTTATTTATACTTTTTCTTTTTCATAAGGATACTTTTTTTATCTTGTTCATGAACATCACTTTCTGCTCTCCCACTAGACCACTTGTTGACATCGGTCTCTTTGCAAAACTGCCTCATCTCTCTGAATGAACAGGAACTGTCTTGCTACCGGAAAACCTGAAAATTCATTAAAGCAACCACAAGGTTGATTAATGATTGGCCAGACGAGAATGTACCAAAAGCTCTTCTCGAAACGCTCTGCCCCTCCCTGTTCAACACACCTTTAACATTCGTCCTTGCTTAATCACGTTATTTTGAAGACTTCGATTCATCGTCAAGGTTTGCCCTTAGGATCTTGCATCAGTTAAATGTGCTTGTTATAAAACTCTAGTTTGCTAACCTTTTTCTCAAGCTAACCTTTATTTCTCGACTAATGCTACTTTTTTTACCGACCTTATGGTAAGTGGGCAACCAATGCAATCATTAGATTGGGAAGTTTTGTGTATTTTTTGTTTCGATACTGTGTCATCAGCGGAAATCTTTCATTTTTCCGATAATCGATGGTATCTGGTTGGCCATTATGATTGCGTCACGAAAAGTTATGTTTCTTCAGATATCGCTTGTTGTTCAGATAAAAGTAGTTATGTAGAACAACAGAAATATAAACAAATGCTGAGCTTCTTGAACATTAAGTTCTTACATGTATGAATAGAAAAATGGTCTGATAAATCAAGGAAAACTAGTAAAGTTTGATTAGAGAAGAAGCAGCTCTTAAAATTAATGAAAGAACATGTTCATACAAATATGAGTTCAATAAAAGGATGTTAGTTTTATAGCTCAGCCTAATGCATGTACAACTAAATTTTCATTGTTGATTCTAGAAAGATAAACAAATTAAATGTTGTTTTTAGGAAATACTTAATTAAGTAGACAACATAAAAGCAAACAAATTTCATGGTTTTTCGTGATTAAATTCATACAATTATTATCATACTGACTTTCATGGTTAAATTGATCAAATCCAAACTGGTACAGCTCGCTTGTTTTTAAAGAATATTTTTAAATATATATATATATATACATTAAACAGGAAAAAGGAGGTTTTTAATATGTAATTACTCATTATATATATACTTTAAAATTAGTTCTACTGATATCAAAAAATAATTTTTTTTAAATTTTTGAAAAAAAATATTTAAGTTTACATGGTTTCTTTTATAATCTATATCGTCTTTAATCAAGAATATCATGTCAGATTCATCGATAAAAATATGTTTAGACTGATAAAAATAAATCTTAATGATAAAGTAAAAAATCCATAGCATTTAGTTTTCCGTAATAAATTATATTATCCTAAACATAATTGCAAGGTTTTATTAGTTAAAAAGAGAAAGAGAGAGAGAGAGAAAATATTTTCGAGAATATTTACAGAATGATTATAAAAAATTATAAAAACATAATTATAGTGATCTGCATTTTTATCTGATTAAGGATTAATGTAAAATTCTTTAGTAGAATATAAATAGCTTATTGGATCAAAGTAATTATTTTTAGGATTTATTTTTAAAAGCTATTTTTAGCATGCAACTTATTAGCAATAAATGAAAAATAAACATTAAAAAATCTATAATTGAAAATTGAAATAAAATAATTAATTTTATATCACATTTCTACCAAGATACTTCCATCTGTAAAATAACATTTTAAGTATCTTTATTTATGCTTTATTTCATCACAAAAGAAAGTTTATCAGATACATACATACAAAAATGCTTAAAAATTGGATATACATTGATCTAGTTGCTTTAAAATTTAAAATTTGACTAGTTCGACAATTTGACGTAGCAACATTGCCTTGTGTTATGTATAAGAGCTTAAGACATCTTAACTTAGATTCAAATAAACTTCCATTTTCAATCTTTTTCTACCCTGCGTAACAGAAGAATTCCTTTTACAGATCTAAGGTTCCCAAAGGGAAGAATCGTTGGAATTTTTCTTCTGAAGCAGCACAAAGTCCAGAGTCAGACAAGAGCTTCCTGGAGAAAATGTCATTGCTTGATCCAAAAGGAAACGTGCTTAGACCGTCATAGTCTCAAACGACAAACTTCAAGCCTAGAAAGAAACCTCTTGGATTGAAACCATCTCTAGTGAAACTTTTTGACATCTGTGTCACCCGCAATTGTCAACGTAGCATAAGCCTCCTGCTGCTGCCTATTTGTCGAAATATTTTTTATTCGAAGGTATTATGTTTTGCTGAGTTTTTTCAGCTGTCAATGTTTTTCGCCGTTCTCGTGATGTAAATAAAAACACTTGTAACCGTATTCTTTTTGTTCATTCAACATTGTTTCGGCTAACACCTCAATGAGTCGCGTCCATGTTCTGCGATATATTCTATCTCATATACATTCAGATTGCGCGTCAGATAAGTATCTACGAAGTAAATTTTCGGCATAGCAAGGTTTTCTCCATTTTAAAATTAGTACTTAAGTGTATTTCGGGTATATACATTTGTAAACAAGTTTTGATTTAATATATGTGTCAAGAAGCTATCTAAATCAAAATGCCTATCTTGAACTAAAAGGTGATAAAGGAACAAATGTCAGGTTTGACAAGGTTTAGGAACAAATTAGAGAATTCTTAAGTGAATTAAATCACTTAAAGTGAATTAATTAAATTAGTATTTAAGTGTATTTCGGGTATATACATTTGTAAACAAGTTTTGATTTAATATATGTGTCAAGAAGCTATTTAAATCAAAATGTCTATCTTGAACTAAAGATGATAAAGGAACAAATGTCAGGTTTGACAAGGTTTAGGAACAAATTGCAGAATTCTTAACAATAAAGATTGCGTAATCTTCTCTTTGAAAAAAAATATGCACATATATTTTAAAAAAGCAAAATGATCAAGAAGATTTTCATTATGACTTTTTTTTTTTTTATCAATCTACCTGCTTTTACCTGATCATAAACCTGTATTTTACTTTAGTTTATAATTGATTTCTTTCAGTATTAAATCAAATCGTGCTGAACATTTCATTTACTTTATCTATAGGCGTCTATAGGTTATTTTATCTTTTGAATATAAAATAAATTTTTAATAAATAAAATGTTTTACTTAAAAGACTTTTAAAAAAATCATGCACAATCAATAGCAAAAAATGTCTAATGTTTTTTAAATAATTATTTGCATTTCTGATTTTTTTAAATTCTTAATAGACTGGGCGAAAATAATCTACGATGATAAGTTTTAACGATGAATATATTTTTAATTTTAAGTTTAGTTTATGCAATCTGCATATAGTTTGAAAGTAGTTATGACATCAGTATATCATTATTATAAAACATTTTTCAATAAAAATAGAAGGAGAAAATTTAATTATTAATCAACTGAAAAAATTTAATTATGCGATTGAAAAGCCAAGAAATTTTTTATGACTTCTAAATTTCTAATTTTTAAATATATGATCATCTTAATTCATTTTAAGGGTAAGTAAAACTGTAATCAAATAATTTTTCATTTTTGTTTTAGAGTAATAATAAAGCAATTATTTTACATCGTAAAATAAGTTAAGTGCATAGTAATAAATTAATCTAAATGCTTTTTGAAGAAAATCTAATCCCTATGAAAAAGTATTTCATTAATTTAGATTCCCAAATTATTACCAGAATACAACAAAATGAATTAAACTATGAATTCTCATACTCATCTATTTCAGAGACCAAAGTGTTTTGTCAACAAACATTTAACAAATTTCTTAAAACACAATTTATTTTCAACAACCAAAGGACAGAGGATAAGGACTTAGCATTAGTTTTATTGATAAATTAAATTTATTAAACAAAATGTGTGATATATTTTAAAAAGTGAATGCATTGAAATATAAATGTAGTTTTTCAACAATAAATACTAAACACTATATAATTAATTTTTTATAATTTTAAAGAATTCTTGTAAAATTCGCTATTTCGCTATAAAGATTAAGTATATAAAAATATACTCATTTTACATATAAAAAGAGTGCTTGTGACTTCTTCTAATCAAAACAATTTTTATTTGAAACATGAAAGAAATTTAATCCCATGTTTTGTGAATAATAAACTCATTTTTTAAATTTAATTCATTTATAAATGAATTATTATTATTTTCACGATGCGATTTTGAATAAAAAAGTTAATCACAGGGGAAATGAATCATATTTGAAACATCAAATCGAAATTTAGAAATCAATTTAATTTACTTTAGTTATTATATTTTTTTATTCGAAAATGAATCTGAAGGAAAATCAATTATAAATTAGAAAAAGATGTTTGGAATTTTTTTTTTCATAATTATACACATTTCATTTTTTTGAGATTTTTGCACTCCAGTGATTTCTCGAAACGTAAACGAAAAATTTAGAAATGTGGTTCAACGTTTTTAGAGTTTACGTGTAGTCACTTCTAAATAAGAAAAATTATCATGTTTAAATTGAATTGAGGAAAAATTAAATTCAAGTAATTATTTTTTTAAGGGAATATGTTTGAGTTTATTGTTTAATTCTGGTTAAGACGACGATTAGAATTGGTTTTATTTAGGATCTAAAAAAGTTATAAAATAAAGTCCTGGTAATGCATAATAGCAAGTGACTTATTTTCTTTTTGTAAATACAGTATTTCATTATGATTTGGAAAACAGGAAAAAAATTACAGATATATTTTCATTCCATTTTGATATGATACGTATGAAAATTGATTTAATGAAAAGAATTAATTGTGAGAAATCTGAATACTTTATCATTATAACCTATTACAACTTTCACTAAACGTTTTAATTTTTTAAAGGGATTAAAAACCTCAAATAAGTTTAAACCTGATACTAAACTCATGATATAATTCAGATTTAAGGAAATAAATACAGAAAAATACGTATGATTTGAAATAAATTAATTACTAAAACGCACTATACACATTATTTATAAAAAAAAATTATTCACTACAATATTATTCATTATACAATACAATGTTACATACATACAATATTATTCTTATTCATTTAATTTAAGTTTGTTAATAATAGTTTACTACAAAGTTAATTTAAATTTGTTAATAATAGTTCACTACAAAGTTAATTTAAATTTGTTAATAATAGTTCACTTCAAAGTTAATTTAAATGTGTTAATAATAGTTCACTACAAAACTAATTTAATTGTTCACTACAAAGTTAATTTAAATTTGTTAATAATAGTTCACTACAAAGTGAATTTAATTTGTTTATAATAGTTCACTTCAAAGTTAATTTAAATGTGTTAATATTAGTTCACTACAAAGTAATTTAAATTTGTTAATAATAGTTCACTTCAAAGTTAATTTAAATTTGTTAATAATAGTTCACTACAAAATAATTTAATTATTTCACTACAAAATTGTTTAAGTTTGTTAATGATAGTTCACACTACAATTATTCTAAATTAAATTTGTTAGTTCACTACAAAAATATTTAATTTGTTAATAATAGTTCAATACAAAGATAATTTAAATTTGTTATATAATAGTTCACTACAAATCTAAATTAATTTTTAATAATATTTAACTACAAAATTAATTTAAATTTGTTATATAATAGTTAAGGTAATTTAATTATTCACACAAAATTAATTTAAATTTGTTAATAATAGTTCACTACAAAATTAATTTAAATTTGTTAATAATAGTTCACTACAAAATTAATTTAAATTTGTTAATAATAGTTCACTTCAAAAGTTAATTTAAATGTGTTAATAATAGTTCACTACAAAACGAATTTAATTGTTCACTACAAAGTTAATTTAAATTTGTTAATAATAGTTCACTACAAAGTGAATTTAAATTTGTTAATAATAGTTCACTTCAAAGTTAATTTAAATGTGTTAATAATAGTTCACTACAAAACTAATTTAATTGTTCACTACAAAAATTAATTTAAATTTGTTAATAGTAGTTCACTACTAAGCTAATTTAATTATTCACTGTGAAATTAATTTAAATTTGTTAATAATAGTTCACTACAAAGTTAATTTAAATTTGTTAATAATAGTTCACTACAAAGATAATTTAAATTTGTTACTGATAGTTCACTACAAATATAAATTAAAATTTGTTAATAATATTTAACTACAAAGTTCATTTAAATTTGTTATATAATAGTTCACTATAAAGGTAATTTAATTATTCACTACAAAATTAATTTAAATTTGTTAATAATGGTTCACTAAAAAATTAATTTAAATTTGTTAATAATAGTTCACTACAAAATTAATTTAAATTTGTTAATAATAGTTCACTACAAAATTAATTTAAATTTGTAAATAGTAGTTCACTACAAAGCTAATTTAATTATTCACTACAAAGTTAATTTAAATTTGTTTATAGTAGTTCACTACAAAATTAATTTAAATGTGTTAATAGTAGTTCACTACTAAGCTAGTTTAATTATTCACTACAAAGTTAATTTAAGTTTGTATCGATACATAATTCTTCTAACTTGAATAATTATTATAATAATTATAAGTTTAAAAATATATACTAAATATATAAAACAATTATGCTAGTCACGATTGCATTTCCAAACATGTCTTTAGTTCAAAATAAAACAAACACATTAAAAAAAATTTACCATTAACTGACTTGTCTAAATTTAGTATAACTGTAACAAATGAACACCCATCTCATTTGCAGAGCCGTAGTAAGGGATACCTACCAATTATCATTTCGTACATTGCAGTGAGAAAAATGAGTCTTTTGACCATTGCATAAAGCTGCTTAAAATAAAAGAGGGAATCTAATTTCATTTGTGTTACCCTATTGGTAAGCCTGAATGACTCACTGACACGCTATGAGTCGTGATATGCAGTCATTTATATTAAAAAGCGAAGATTATGGACCATGGTGCTAAAACAGCTTAAGTGACTTTTGGCTAGAATTAACACACACACACACACAAAAGCATTTCTATTTGTGGATTTGCTGGTCTCTTTTCATCTTCATATGGTGTGGTTAAAAACCACAGACTTGAAAAATTTATTCTGGCAAATAATTATTATGAAAAGGAATTAATCAAGTGGCATTAGAATTAGAGATTTTCTCATCAAATACTGATCAACTTTCTTTTAAAGATAGAAAGCCTAGAAAATTAAAGAGGACTGCATAGTAATTGCCTTTAATATGAGATCAATAAAAGAAACATTAATGTTATAGGCTAGGTCGTTATACAGGTTACTCATAAAATTTATAATTTAAAATAAGAACAAAACGCATAACAGTGACATTAAATAATAAAAAAATATAGAATTCTAATTGAATTTCTTTTCTTGGAAAAATCTAATTTTCCTTTTGACACAAAATTGTCTTTTCTTTCACCAAGCAATCTTTTAGAACAATTTAAAATTATTAAATTATATAATTATTAACTCGTGAAAGAAATATAAATAAATATGTATAAAAATGCACTTGAAAGAAATTAAAAAAATTTTAATGGTCAAGGAAACGAAAACCCCTGATCCCATCAACAATATTCATAATTTTATTGGTAAAACTTCACAGATTACATCGTCACATGTAAAAATAGTCTGTTTCAATTAATAACAGTTAATAGAAATAAATAGTAACATTTAAAACATTTATTACAATTATAGTAAATAACATATTTGTGTAAAGAACTTTGTTCAATTGTACTTATTTGTTTCATATGGTAATATTTGATAAAAATATATTATCCATATCTAAATGAATTTATTGAAAAATTTATAAAACTATTATTTTTTAAAAATTATAAGTAACGACAAATATATAAAACCATCAAAGGAGTTTGCAGTTTTATTTTTTTATAAAACCATGATAATAATTTTAAATGTACCGATTTATAAACAAATGAAGAGCAATTTAAGATTTTAAGTAATTTTTATGCAACAGATATAACGTATAAGAATTTAACAGTTAAATATTTATTTTCAAATTGAGCTACAGACATGTTGAAGTTTAAGAATAAATATAGAATTAGGTGAGAAACTTATTCATTATTGGGGAAAACTATTTTAAATTATAGTTTGCATCATTATAAAGAATACTTTTAGTTTGAAAAAAAATGATTATAGATTTATTATAAATTTATTTTAACAATTTCAAAGACTTTTCATAATTAAATAAAATCTTACTTGCTGGACCAGAATCAGTTAAAAAACTTTTTTTAAATAATATTCTGTCAAAAATAAAATAAAAAAATATATTTTGATTATGTTAAATAAGAAATGTTTAACATAAAATTTGGAATATATATTTTGATAACAAACAGAATTTTCTTCTTTTTTTTTATGCAAATCTGCCATTTTTACGAACTTTTTCCCCAGTGTTATTTGATTATTTAAAAAGTAAGTAATTACTGAATTGCTGTAATAAAATAAAACAAATTTATTCTATCTTATAGCTTAATTTGTATGGAATAGACCCTTTCAAGAAATAATCCTTCAATGGATATCATATTGAATGTGATTTAATTGTGTTTGTATCTAAGTGTTATATATTAAATCAGAAGCTCTTTAGATTTGCAGTATTTTTTTTATCCTTTGTATCATCATTTTTTTTATCCTTTTTTCCATTCATAGAAAAAAAAAAAAAAAGTGAAGCTCCCACACAAATCTTCAGTTTCATTTTGAAAGATAACTTTGAAAAAAAAATCATCCCTTACAGTAATGTAGAGTTTATCAAATTTAATTAAAAATTGTTATTAAAATTGAACAGTCTACATATTACTTATTTATTGATAAGCATAAGATAACTGTTTCAGAATAATTTTTAAGATTTCCTACTATTTTTTATTTATTTTAATTCAAATTTTATTAAATTTTTCAATTGAAATTCTATTACATTTTCCAATTAAAATTCTATTAACTTAATTCAAATTAAAGATTTACTTTTAAATATAAAAATATTTAGTTATAACTTCTCTTTTGTAAGGTAAAACCTATTTTCAAAATTTCATTCACACCTTTTATTTTAAATTTAAATTTGTAAATGAAACACAATTAATTATCTCTTTTATTTATATGCATCTAATATTTAATTCCCATTTCCCATTCACTTAACTGTAAATGATACAGAAAATATTATTTAAATTCTTGTTCTCTAATGTTTCGGTAGTGGATTTAAAATTCGTATAAAAATTGATGCGCTTATTACTGATCGATAAGTAATGCAACGATCTTGCATTTAGTAATCCTCATTCACTCTCGTAAGACAAAACCTATTTTTTTAAAATTTCCTCCACACTTTATTTTAAATTTAATTTTTGTAAATGAAACACAATTAATTACCTCTTTTGATATATGTGTATCTGAATTTTTAATTCCCATTTCACATTCACTTTACTGTAAATGGTATAGAAAATATAATTTAAATTCCTGCTGCTAATGTTGCGGTAATGGATTTAAAATTCTTATAAAAATGATGCATTTATAACTGATCGATAAGTAATGCAACGACTTTGCGTTTAGTAATCTTCATTCACTCTCTCGTAAGACAAAACCTTTTTTTAAATTTCATTCATACATTTCTGTTTTTTTAAATTAATTTTTTGTAAATGAAACACAATTAATTACACTCTTTTGATATATGTGTATCTGAACTTTAATTCCCATTTCACATTCACTTTAGTGTAAAATTGTGTAGAAAATATAATTTAAATTCCTGCTGCTAATGTTTCGATAAAGGATTTAAAATTCGTATAAAAATTGATGCATTTATTACTGATCGATAAGTAATGCAACGATTTTGCGTTTAATAATCTTTATTGTCTCTCGTAAGACAAAACCTATTTTTAAAATTTCCTTCACACTTTATTTAAAAATTTAATTTTGTAAAAGAAAACACAGTTAATTATCTCTGTTGATTTATATGCATCTGAAATTTAATTCCCATTTCATATTCACTTAACTGCAAAATTGTATAGAAAATATAATTTAAATTCTTGCTGCTAATGTTTTGATAATGGATTTAAAATTCGTATAAAAATTGATGCGTTTATTACTGATCGATAAGTAATACAACGATTTTGCATTTAATAATCTTCACTTTCTCTCGTAACTTTTAATTTCATTCAACCATTTTAAAAAAAAAAAATTTAAGTTTGTAAATGAAACATAATTACTTCTTTTGATTTATGTGCGTCTGAAATTTAATTCCATTTCACATTCACTTAACTGTAAGATATAATTCAAATTCCCCGTTGCTAATGTTTCGATAATGGATTTAAAATTCGTATAACAATTAATGCATTTTATACTGATCGATAAGTAATGTAACGATTTTGCGTTTAGTATTCTTCATTCTCTCTCGCAAGACAAAACCTATTTTAAAAATTTCATTCACATATTTCTGGTTTTTTTAAATTTAAGTTTGTAAATGAACCACAATCAATTACCTCTTTTCATTTACGTGCGTCTGAACATTAATTCTCACCTCACATTAACTTTAGTGTAAAATGGTATAGAAAATATAATTTAAATTCCTGCAGCTAATGTTTCGATAATGGATTTAAAATTCGTTTAAAAATTGATGTATTTATTACTGATCGATAAGTAATGCAACGATTTTGCGTTTAGTAATCTTCATTCTCTCTCGCAGGACAAAACCATTTTTTAAAAATTTCATTCCCACATTTCATTTTTTAAAAATTTAAGTTTGTAAATGAAACACAATTAATTATCTCTTTTGATTTATATGCATCTGAACCTTAATTCCCATTTTATATTCACTTAACTGTAAAATGATATAGAAAATGTAATTTAAATTCTTGTTAGCTAATATTTCGATAATGGATTTAAAATTCGTTTAAAAATTGATGCATTTATTACTGATCGATAAGTAATGCAACGATTTTGGGTTTAGTAATCTTCATTCTCTCTCTCAGGACAAAACCATTTTTAAAAAATTTCATTCCCACATTTCTTTTTTTTTTTTAATTTAAGTTTTTAAATGAAACACAATTAATTATCTCTTTTGATTTATATGCATCTGAACTTTAATTCCCCTTTTATATTCACTTTTACTGCAAAAATGGTATAGAAAATATAACTTAAATACCCGGTTGCTAATATTTCGATAATGGATTTATAATTCGTATAAAAATTACTGTTCGATAAGTAATGCAACGATTTTGCGTTTAGTAATCTTCATTCGATATTCAGTTTAACTCGAAGTTGAACAACAAATAAGAGTAAGACCGAGTTAAACGAGTACATTGTTTCCTGCCCATTCCGCTCTGCTCCTTGTTTAGTTTTTCAGTCTTAATGATCCTTTGAAAGGAAGAAGATTTAGGAAACCAATCTACTATCGATTTTCGAAAGTACTTGAAGTTCGTTGTTGGTGATGCGAAGGAAGGAAAGCAATGGAATCTTGGACAAGCATGGATTAGTGTTAAAGCCACTGGCTAAAGTTTTTCTTTCGCTGTTGCCAGACTCGCGTCGTATTCGAACCTCAAAATGCAATCATCGTAAAGTACCCCAGTTTGTTACGAACCAAAACCTGTGAAATTGCGTTAGTATCGGAATGTATTTACAGGACCTGTAATGTCTTCTACTCACCTTAAGCCTTGGAGGAAAACTGTGCCTTTATTTCTCTTGGTGTTGTTCTGGATCTGGTTTCTCTCAAAATTTCAAAAACAGTAAAAGCAAGAGATATAGTAAATGTCATTAGATACCGTAAAGGGGATTAATGGGACACAGACACTTAAGTTTCAAGGGACAACATGGATTACAGAGAATCTCTGAGAAACCGAAATAGGTTCTCAATACTGCAACAATTGGATTGTGTTCAGAATGACTGTTGCGCATTCTGCAAAGTTAGAACTATACTTACGTTGTATAATGAATCTTTTTTTAACGTTTTCTAATTAATTTTAACACTAAGCAAAGTTTTCAAAAATGCAAGCTTGTAAAATATTTGTTTGGTTTGTCGCTCTACTGTCATTTTGTGTACATTTTGGACTAATTAGACCGGGATCTACATTTTAACGTTGATTCCGAACCACTAACAAATATCCATACTACTGCCAGTATTCGAACCTGAAGTACCCGACCTGTGGTACCAAAGGCCAGAGCTCTAGCCTATTGGTCATCAGCAAAACGTTGGAGATGAGTTATGGTGACTAATTATTAAATTACTATAATTTAATAAATAAATAATCCTTTTTAATTCTTTTACATATAGATTTTCAACATATTATCCAGTGCAATCAATTAAACCCTGACAGTGAAACAATATTTTATATCATATCAATACATCTAATCTTTACTGCATAAACAAATCAAAAACTGAGGCTATAAAAATTTTTAATTAATTAATGTGTTTTTATGTTGTTCTATTTTTAAGTCTTAAAATTACATTTGATTTTAATCAACACATATGATTCAATCGTTTTTTTCTTCCTAAATTAAAGCTTTTGTTTCTTTCCCAAGCGCAGTACTTAATTATGAATTAAATTATTGTAAAAATTACAATTAAAACTCATTTCATGCAAAATTTAAAATACAGATGTTGTTGAAACCTTTCTAGTAAGATAATTATCACTAATTTTAGTAACATTTCTGATTAGCAAGAAAAAAAAATATGAATAACTATCCTTTCTGATTTTTTATAAATGTAAAAACGGTAACAATTTCTTTTATTTCAATCTTATTCAAATATATCGTTTTCATTAATAATAGTTGCAAATTATGTACTGAATTTCAACAACACTAATGCAATTAAGATAGTGAATTGGTTTGCTGTATTGTTTTTCTACATTTTTGTTTCTTTCTCATGCGCAGTACTTAATTATGAATTAAATTAATGTAAAAATTACCATTAAAACTCTTTTCGTGCAAAATTTAAATGACAGTGGTTGTTGAAAACTTTGTAGTAAGACAATTATCACTGAATTTACTAAATTTTCTGATTAGTAAGAAAAAAAAAGATGAATAATTCTCATTCTTAAGTTTTTATAAAATACATAGTCAAATGTAAAAGCAGTAACAGTTTCTTTTATTTCAGACTTAATCACTGATATCTTTATGTCGTTTCTATTAATAATTGTTACATATGTGATGCATTTTAACAACACTAACGCAATTAAGATAATGAATAGTAGATTTAAGATTTAGAAAGCATGGTAAATAAGTAATTAAATATCAAAATATTTGTTCAATAAATATTCAAAAATATTACAAAAATTTGGTCAATAAATATTCAAAATACACAAAATCTGGTAAAAAAATATTCAAAATATCTCAAAATTTGGTCAATAAATATTCAAAATATCACAAAATTTGGTCAATAAATATTCAAAATATCACAAAAGGTGGTCAATAAATATACAAAATATCACAAAATTTGGTCAATAAATATTCAAAATATCACAATATTTGAACCGAATACATTCTAAAGTGGATTAATCACTGTCTCTTATATAGATATCCTTTATTATAATCACTCAGTTGTTACTTTAATCCTAGATACTTTTTGTACATGTTAGCAAATAAATGTAGTTGGTGCGAACAAATATATGAAAAGAGGCATCCAAAACAATTGTGCTTTTGTCGGCATATTTGTCGGATGAAACACGTTATCGTTGCCGACAGCCAATATCGACTTGCATCAGGTAACAAACAGCACAAACAGTATCACTTTCACGTATCAACATTAACTTCGTTCTTTTCACTCGTTGTTTGCAGCTTCAGATTGATATTGGCATCTGTATTGACACATGATATTAATTGAGATAGTCTACAGAACGAAAGGAAATTTGAGACACAGAAAAGTTATCGGGCTTAGCCATTCTCATTTAACTTTGCTACAGATTTAAGCAGAATTCTGTAAATATGTATATTATTTATTAAAACTCAAGAAACACCCTTATTCAATCTCATTTTTTATAATTTAATGTCATTATTAGGATTCAACTTTTCTACAGATTTAAGCAAAATTCTGTAAATATGTATATTATTCATTAAAACACAAAAAAAAAACCTTTATCTAATCTCTTTTTTTTTTATGACTTATCTTTCCTACAAATTTATGCAAAATTCTCTAAATATGTATATTATTCATTAAAATACAAAAAACACCTTTCTTCAATCTCATTTTTTATGATTTTTGTTATTATTATGATTTACCTTCCTACAGATTGAAGCAGAATTCTGCAAATATGTATATTACTCATTAAAACACACAAAACATCCTTATTCAACCTCATTTTTTGTGATTTAATGTCTTTTATGACTTAACTTTCCTAGAGATTTAAGCTGAATCCTGTAAATATGTATATTATTTATATGTAATATGTACAAAACAACACCTTATTAATCTAATTTTTTATGATTTAATGTTATTATTATGACTTAACTTTCCTACAGATTTAAGCAGGAAATATGTATATTATTCATTGAAACACAAAAAAACACCTTTATTCAATTTCATTTTTATGGTTTAATGCCATTATTATGACTTAACTTTCCTACAGATTTAAAGGAGAATTCTACAAATATGTATATAATTTATTAAAATACAAAAAAATATCCATATTCAATTTCATTTTTATGACTTAATGTCATTATGATTTACCTTTCCTACAGATTTAAGCAAAGTTCTATAAATATATATATATATATTATTCATTAAAACACACACAAAAAAACACCCTTATTCAATCTCATTTTTTATGAATTAATGTCATTATTATGGCTTAATTTTCCTATAGATTTAAGCAGAATTCTACAAATATGTATATTATTCATTAAAACACAAAAAAAAACCCACCCTTATTCATTCGCATATTTTATGGCTTAATGTCATTAAATTATTATGACTTAACTTTCCTACAGATTTAAGCAAAACTATGTAAATACGTATATTATCCATTAAAACACAAAAAACCCCACCTTATTCATTCTCACTTTTAATGACTTAATGCTTAATTAGATATTTAAAAAAGTTCTAGAAAAAAGAAAACGCAAATATGCAGTTTTTAATCTGACTTTCATACACAAATCACCAACAAATAACCTAACACATGTTTTCATATTTGTGCAATAGGATTAATGTGTATATCAATGAATAATTAAATTACATAAACTTTTTACTGCTGATAATTATTCTGTCAAACTAAATTATAAATGTTCTTTAGTTATAAATAAAAAACCGTTTAATACTTTAGTTATTTTAAAGTATTCCTTCTAATAAAGGGTATTAAAGTGAATCAAATTATGTAAGATATGAACAATACAATCGCTAAAGATTTAAAATTTTTAAATAGCATTTATCACTTTAAAAATAAAAGAAATGACAAAAATAAATAATTTTTTAGCATTTAGTATATTATTACATTTATTTTTGTAGTTTTTACAATAGTATAGCATTTAAATTTTTTTAAATTATGAAATACAAGAAAAAGTGCTTAAAATGATTTAAAACCATAAATAAATAATATAAAAAAGATTATATATATATATATAGTATTTAATTATTATTTCTAAAAGCAAATAGATTATTAATTATTTTCTGATATTTTACTTAACTGTATTTATTTATTTCTTCGTAAATTGACTTTTCCCAAAATAAAAAAATCTTATTTTTAAAAGTATAGTTTAGTTAAAAACTAAGTGTGAAGTGTAAGCAAACTAAGCAACAAAAGATGTGCAGATTAACAGTTCACAAATTGCATTAAAACGCACACTCAACTTTTATGATAATTCTAAGATCCTTTACAGACTAACTAACTAACAGAAATATCGAAGAATGTCCTAAAATCCTTGTATTATAACATACGCGGAATTTTCTGAAGCTTTTTTTTTCTATATCTATCATAAAAGTTGTCAACACCATTGTCAAATTTTAGAAATGAAATTGCCACCATATATTTTCTACCTATATATTTTTATCTCTTCTTTAATTCACTTTTGTAACTGTGCTTCCTCCTACGCACTGCAAAAGTGCCTCCTGTGGCGTTCAGGAGAAATGGTCAGTGGCCTCGAAACACTTATCCGAGAGGAAATATTGCGCCACCTCGAGAGGAAATGTATTTAGCGCAATCCTGCGTTTAAGTTGGCCTATAGACTCTCACCGGAGAAGAAGTATATTTGCGCATCCAGCACGTACCTGAGTATCTTTATTTTCAGCTTATTCGGGGAAACCTTCCATGCATCTATAATTAAATGCCTTTAAATGTGTTAAATAATGTATGTGTGTGGTGTTTGTGCATGTGTAAATAAAGCTGTGTATTGGAATATTTTCTCAAACCTGTGCCTCATGTCTCAACCCAACCACACCCTGTTACAATCCAGAGTTGCTCCAACACACAACATTACACTGTATAATTTATGGATATTAAAAATATCACCTTAAGGATTAAAATTACCTTCAAATAACATAGCAAAATTAAATTAATTTTTTTTAAATTATATAAAAAAAAAACCAATGTAAAGAACAGTAATATCAATACATTTCAATAAATTAAGATAAAATAATTATTTACAAGTTTACAAGAAATTTCGCAGCAATTTTTAACATTTTTTGTTTAATGAAGAATTTATAATTTAATCTTAATGCTTAACTACAGAATGCATTACATACTCCTTTAAAGAATATTAATTTAATATTATTTCAAAAATATGACGTGACAAAAATTAAAATAAAAATCCAGCAATTAGCATTTTATTAGAATTATCAAAAAAAATTTTATTGCAGTAAATATGAAAATTTGGTTATAAATCCTTGTGTCTTCATTAAATAAAATCAGAAAGGATTTTTTTAAGTGGAAGAAAATTTTGTTGTATTCACGCAATAGTAAAAGCGAAAGAATAAAGCGAAATTTTAGTAGTAAAAAAACATAAAATTAAGAGAACACCGAGTAGAAAAAAAGAATATCATGCTATACGAAATCACATTGTTGTTGAATATTCCATTGTTAACGGCCTTTACTTTATAGTTATCCCTTCCCTACTATAATGAAAAGCATCATTGAATATTGACCACCAATCCCTATTATACTAATGCACCATTGAATATTGACCACCAATCCCTATTATACTAATACACCATTGAATATTGACCACCAATCCCTATTATACTAATATACCATTGAATATTGACCACCAATCCCTATTATACTAATACACCATTAAATATTGACCACCAATCATTATATACTAATACGCCATTGAATATTGACCTCCAATCCCTATTATACACCATTGAATATTGACCACCAATCTTTATTTTACTAATACACCATTGAATATTGACCACCAATCCCTATTATACTAATACACCATTGAATATTGACCACCAATCCCTATTATACTAATACACCATTGAATATTGACCACCAATCCCTATTATACTAATACACCATTGAAATTGACCACCATTTTTTCTCACTAAAAGAATAAACTTTTTTTTAATTGAAAAAAATATATTTTCCTCACAAAATAAATTTTTATTGCGATGAATTTAGTATTTATTGTAAAATTCATTTATTTTGGAATAGCATTTTTTTAAACGCATTTCTTTTAGACAAGATTAGATTTGAAAAATTGAATGGGAAAAACATTTTTTTTTAAAAATAAATATATTACTAAAGAGAAGAAGAAATACGTATTTATTTCGAAAATAATAACTGAATGATTTAAGTGTAAAAAGAACTAAAACATCATCGCATACGTTCGTTCTTTAAATTGAATTGCTGTATATTTTATTTTCTTAATCAAAAATAGTAAAACAATGTTCAAAATATGAATTTGAAATTATTATTTTTTCAAACAAAAGTTTAGCATTTACTCCTGATTTCTTCCTTTGATCTGATAATATACATTATTTGCTATTTGGGAGGAAAATTAATTTTAATTTTTTGAGATTCTTCATTTGCAGTTATATTTAAAATTATATTAATTTTTTGAAACAATACACTTTGGCACATTTCAAGAATAACATCATGAAGAAAACATGCTGGTCAGAAATTATTAATCGTAAGCATATTAAGTGACATTTTTCGTGTTAATTAACAGACATTTTAATTAAAATATGAACTTTAAAATTCATCCAATAAAAAAAACGTTTAATCATTTAATAACTCTTTATCTCCCTATATATTTAAAAAGATGCAACGGTAAAAAATTCAACAGAAAAATTAAAATAAGAATATTAAAGAAATTCTCAATCAATATTAATAGTTGTTGAATAAGAAATCAAGTAGTGAAAACTTAATAGAAAAAAAGGATGACACACAGTGATCAATTGAACAAATTGTTAAAAAATATGAAAATTTTTTGTTTTGTTGGATCGATAGTTTACTTAAAGTTTTACTTTTAAAATTTTCGAAATATTTAAAATTATTATGGATTATCTATTCATAACGCTTAGACTTTTTATAGGACGCAGTTGCCAAAAGCCGACTAATTCCTCATAACTTTAAGAAGCCACTAATCACGGACTTAAACTGCCCTAGGAAGTTGACATCAGTTATTAGCAGACTCAGAACTAATCATTACTGAGGGATGAAGATTCTCCCAGACAAGACCGGGGAATACATCCCCTGCAAAAATTGCCCCATCGCTTTGCTAAAACCTAAGCTCATTCTAGAGTGCCTAGCATTCACTCTCCATGTTTTGCAATTGGGTAGGGTGCCAATCGAGGCCAACTTAAGATAAGTCCTGTATAGTGAAGCGGCGCCATTGCTAGCGGCCGCTATCGTGAAGACTTTTGACTTGATCTAACTTTGATAATTATATTTTATATTCATGGACACGATAACAAAAACACCAATTTTTATAGTTCTGGTGAACACTTGTCATATTGTTTGCTTATAAATTAACGAGAATGAGTTTGTACGAAAAATATGATCTTCAAATTTTATGCAAATAATTTTTATATATCGAATAATGTAGCTTCATTTAAAAATTTTATACAATTTACCGTTGTATCTTTTCCATGTTTAGTACTCAATTCATGTTTAACACCAAAATATCTTCTCGGTTTCTTTCCATTAAAAATAGTTGGTTTTATGCATTTAAGTGAAGATCCAGCTTTCAGAACAGTATTTAAGATAGTTTATACTAAATGAAGTAGATAATTAAAAATTGTTGTAAGCAATAACTGGTGAACATCTAAATTGCAAATTATTTTGAATGCCAAGAGTGCTTAAATATACATATCGAAGTTCAGTTTTCTACAGGAAAAGTAAAAGAATTACAAAAATTATAAGGTGCCCAATTCCATTTATTTTGATCAAAGAAAGATTAAAAGAAAGATACTCAATGTACCACCCAATAGTGCCTGCGTGAAGGCTGGCGCATGCTTTCTAAGATTCCTTGTGTTCTATATATCCTATCCAATAAATTAACTGCAATTATTTGTATGAGATCTTCTTTGGAAGTCTATAGGCATCTCGTACATTATAAATTAAATGTGCTATGGTAATAGCTACAGCATTGAGGATGTGACGCTTTTAAAGAACAGCTTTTTGCTTCCGCTAGTCTTTCCAGTGAGCCTTGAAGAAATCCCAAAGAACAGGACAGTTGAAATTAATGTTTCTTTGGGCTGGAAAATTCCAGACGTCAAATACTTAGTGTTGATGTTCTGTAGATATGCTACTTCTCTATAATAGAGTGGTGATTTGTGCTTGTTAGTCGTGTTTTGAAGTTACTCTTTTCTTCTCTTTTCAGAGTAGAATGTGACTCTAGCTTTTATACTGAATATTCTTAGTTTTGATGGATACCATACATCAAGACTAAAAGTCTAAGGTAAAAGATGAAGAGTGAATTATTTGAGTAGCAATGTAGATGTATACTTTATTACATTACCAATTTTGATTGAATTATATTCTTTAAACTATTATTAAGGAATTAAATTTTATGATAGATTAAAATTTTTTAGTGTCTCCAATAATGATGTATTAGTCTATAATTTCAATCTTAATTAATATAAAATTTGTTGAGAATGAAACAATGAGTGAACAATATAATAGTTACAATACAGCTGTTGACATTAATACTACAATGCAAATCCTAACAATATTACATATACTAACTATTATACTACAATGTATCTTCTAACAATAATACAATTCAGTATCTAACAATAGTACAACATAGCAAGCTGTTATTATCTTTAAAGCAATAAATATCTTCAACAATTCACATTTTATGAGTTCTATTATGATAATGTCAGTAAGAATTTTAATCGACATGCTGAAAATGATTTCTGCTTGGGCTGAAGCTAGAATCTCAAATTACATCTTTTCATATCTGAATTAAACAAGAAACAATTTTACTTTACTTTACTTACTTAATTTTACTTTACATTAAATTAACCAAATATACAACTTGTATAAGTGTGGTATAGTGATGCCGTTATGTGGGCTCTACAAGTAATCCAAGATAAAGTAAGAATTATTTGAGTAGCAATATAGATGTATATTTTATAACGTAACCAAGTTTGATTTAATTCTGTTCTTTCATTTTAAAATAAGATTTACGTTTTTTAATGTTTACAAAAATGATACAATGTTTTCAATTTCAATTTTAACTTATATACAAATTATTTAGAATAAAAATTAAATTTTACGAAATATTATTTGAAAGTATGTTTATTTTTTCAGTTCAAAGCAAGCCGCAGTTTCAAATAATATATATGTGTTTCTAACCCTGAAGATATAATGGATTTTTGTATGTTAGTTGCCTAAAGAATTCATTCTCTAGAAATAAAAATTGGTTTTGAACTAGTCTGAGTTAATTGAAAGTTGGATAAATTTTCAATAGTTTTCTAAGAATAAATTCCTTTTCCAGGAACAGAATAAGTTATGTATTAAATTTAATCGAATAGTCAAAATTATGTTTTCGGAAAAATCTTTCATGAAGAAATAAATTCATCTTTTTCGAAGGAAGGTTTTATAAATCTTGTACTGGAATATTATATGAACTTTAAGGAATATTTTATATAAAAATATTTTTTAAACTATACTATATCTACATGCTTCTGTTATCACTTCACACATAAAGAGAAAAAAACATGGAAGTTATGATTCTTGTATACTTTTTCGTGAAACAGCTAAAAGTTGTCAGTTTCTATACATTGAATAAACAATCTATATAATATTTTGAATTTCGAAAACATGCAATGTATATATCTTATATACTTATCTTCATATGCTTTTTTTTTAGAACTTGACATAAAAACTAACTAGTTTTTATGCACTGAATAAACATTAGATAAATTGTAAACATAAACACTAAAACTGTAAACATTCATCAAACAAGAAAACTGCAATATTTTAATATTTTGTCCTAGACATAATAATGTATAATTTAATGTGTGTTTTCTAAAGAGTGTTATTAAAGTCTTAAAATCTGCAATTTAATAGTTTTTCATAACATACTTGATGGGATGGGAAAAAACTTGAGTCTAATTATTAATATTTTTTATACATATCACTATTTTTCTCAATTATGCATTTTTCGAATTGTAATATTTACAGGTATGTTGTAAATTATAATGGTATGGTAACAAATTTTAATAATATATTAGTTATTAAATTTAATCCAGGAAGGTTTTTCTTCATAAAAGTTATTTATTTTTATTAAAAAAATTAATTCATCTATAAAAGTAGTGTTTATTGCAAATACTACTTCTTTTATCTCTCTGACAAAAGGAGAATTCCTCGTTTGAAGAACCACTGGTTTTTAAAGTCGACCCACGAATGAAGCCTATTTTTGATTTGCTTAAAACAAGGCAAGTCTTGCTTAAACAGTCCACATATCATCAATTGAAACAAATGGTAATCAGAAGGAACAATGTCTGGAGAATATGAAACATCGCGTAAGACTTCCCTTTGAAGTATTTTCAAATAATTTTCGACTTGCTTCATAACTTGTAAGTAACTTGAACCATACATTTATAAAATTTGAAGAAAAGCAAATAAGAAAAAAAATATCAATTGAATGTTTCATACAAAATTGCCGATCTATTTCTATATATATAATATATAAATATTAACTATTTTATAATATATAGAGATTAAAAGTTTAAGCAATTGATTATTCTCTACATGAATAGGGTTATTTCCAAGTTCATATAAAATTTCATACAGATGGAGGAGTGAATTGAAAATGAAAGAAAGCCTTAATACAACAAAAACGTAGAAAAGAAATTCAAAGACAAACAAATTGTAAATGGCTTGAATCTTTCCTTTATTAAATTTGAAGAAAAGCAAATAAAAAAAGATATCAATTGAATGTTTCATACAAAAGTAGATGTTTCAGATCTATTTCAATACATAATATAAATATATTAACTATTTTATAAATTATAGAGATTAAGCTTTTAAGCTATTGATTGTCCTATATATTAATAGGGTCCTTTTCATGTTCATATAAATTTTATACAGATGAAGGAGTGAATTAAAAATGAAAGAAAGTCTTAAAAAAATGTATGAAAAGAAATTTCAAAGGCATGGAAATTGCAAGGAACTGGAACCACTCATTTATTAAATTTGAAGTAATACAGATGAGAAAAAAAATATTAACTGAGCATTTCATACAAATATAGATCTTACCTATCTATTTCACCTTTCTTTTTTTCAAAAACCATCATAATTTTAAAAAGAAACTTCTTGAAGAAGCTACCTTTGAGGAAAATTCAATATTGAAAAGCACTCACTGTAATAAATTCATGAATACGCATTGAAATATTTTCTTTACTTTACCATTTTTCCCCATCACTTAACATCGCTAATAAGAAGCGTTACTTTTCTAGATTTCCTTTGAAGCTACTCTCTTGTAAATGAATAAAGAAATGCGCCTCAAAAACAATACTAACTAAGCAATCATAGGGGACTTGTAAATGCTTTAGACGTACAGAAAATGAAATTCCAAAAACTGGTGTTTGGCTTCGAAAACAGGGAGGAAATCCTTTCCTTAAAATTTTAGATGACGGCTCTAATGTCCCAGAGGACAAAATAAAATATGAATTCTAAAGAGAGACAAATGCATCTTGATCGGAATATAAAATGGTTATTTTACAGAGCTGTGAATAATAAGAAATGAAATGACTTCCAAAATTCTCACGCTATTTTCGTATTATTTTTTTTTAAGATTTGATCTTCGTGGTGAAAATTATGTGTATATCTATGTTCTTTGAATTTCCTGAAATGATGTTTTTGGTATAAGTACTCCTCACTTTTTTTTTTTCTTGTGGTTCTTCTGCCTAATGAATCTAACAATTGTTGAAGCAATATGGCCGAAAAGCAAAGGAAAAAATTTAAAGTTGAATTTTTTTCATAGAGAGAGTCATTTGGTCAAAAACGCTTTACTTTACACAAAAATGTATGAATAATAAGAAACGAAATGACTTCACAAATTCACAGACAATTTTTGCATTGCTATTTTTTTTTTAAATTTCTCTCAGAAGATAAATTTTTATGCGTGTATGTTTTTGAATATCCTGAATAATAAATGTTTTTTTGTGAGTTTTTTTGGGTTCTTCATTGGCGCAACAACCTAATGGTGGTCCATGGTAGTCTGCCTATTGAGAGATTTAGAGAGGGGAGTCTAAGGAATTTTTGTCTAAGGAATTTTTGTCTAAAGAATTTTTGTCCAATGAATCTAAATAATCTTTGGTGAAGCAATATGGCAGAAGATAAGGAACAAAAGAGTTTAACCTTGAATATTTTTCACAGGTCAGTCAACTGCTCAAAAATATTCAACGTTACACAAGAAGTGTGAATAATAAGAAATGAAATAACTTCGAAAATTCTCACGCTATTTTCGTATTTTTTTTTTTAATTTTCACCCAGAAGATAACATCTTTTTATATGTCTGTCTTGTGGTCTTTGAATTTCCTAAAGTAATGTTTTTGGAATAAGTAGTGTTCACATTTTTTTCTTGTGGGTCTTCTGTCTAATGGATTCTAACAATTGTTGGTGAGTCAATTGGCCAAAAACATTGACGTTATACAAAATGTGTGAATAATAGGAAAGGAAGTGACTTCCGATATTCTAGAGGCAATTTTCACATTATTATTATTTTTTTTTAATTTTCAATAAGAAGATAAAATATGAATTTATAAAATATGAATAAGAATAAAATATGTTCTTCGAATTTCCTGAATAAAAAAAAAAAAAAACCTAAAAAAAAAGGAATTTTTTCCTTGTGAGTTTTTTATCCTGAAGAATCTAAATAGTCGTTGGTGAAGCCATATGGTCGAAGATAAGGAACATAAGAAAGACTATAACGTTGATTATTTTTTCACAGGTAAGTCAACTGGCCTAAAAATGCTTAATCGATACACAAAAATGTGAATAATAAGAAATGGAATAAGAGTTCTCACGCTATTTTCGTATTTTTTTAATTTTCACCCAGAAGATAACATCTTTATATGTCTGTCTTGTGGTCTTTGAATTTCCTAAAGTAATGTTTTTGGAATAATTAGTGTTCACATTTTTTTCTTGTGGGTCTTCTGTCTAATGATTCTAACAATTGTTGGTGAGTCAATTGGTCCAAAAACATTGACGTTATACAAAAATGTGAATAATAGGAAGGAAGTGACTTCCGATATTCTCAGAGCAGGCAATTTTCACATTATTATTATTTTTTTAATTTTCAATAAGAAGATAAAATATGAATTTATAAAATATGAATAAGAATAAAATATGTTCTTCGAATTTCCTGAATAAAAAACCTAAAAAAGGAATTTTTTTCCTTGTGAGTTTTGTCTGAAGAATCTAAATAGTCGTTGGTGAAGCCATATGGTCGAAGATAAGGAACATAAGAAAGACTATAACGTTGATTATTTTTCACAGGTAAGTCAACTGGCCTAAAAATGCTTCACGATACACAAAAATGTGAATAATAAGAAATGGAATAACTTCGAAAATTTTCACGCTATTTTCGTATTTTTTTTTTTTTTTAATTTTCACCCAGAAGATAAACATCTTTTATATGTCTGTCTTGTGGTCTTTGAATTTCCTAAAGTAATGTTTTGGAATAAGTAGTGTTCACATTTTTTTCTTGTGGGTCTTCTGTCTAATGATTCTAACAATTGTTGGTGAGTCAATTGGTCCAAAAACATTGACGTTATACAAAATGTGTGAATAATAGGAAAGGAAGTGACTTCCGATATTCTCAGGCAATTTTCACATTATTATTATTTTTAATTTTCAATAAGAAGATAAAATATGAATTTATAAAATATGAATAAGAATAAAATATGTTCTTCAATTTCCTGAATAAAAAAAACCTAAAAAGGAATTTTTTTTTCCTTGTGAGTTTTTGTCTGAAGAATCTAAATAGTCGTTGGTGAAGCCATATGGCCGAAGATAAGGAACATAAGAGAAGACTTATAACGTTGATTATTTTTCACAGGTAAGTCAACTGGCCTAAAATGCTTCACGTTACACAAAATGTGAATAATAAGAAATGAAATAACTTCAAAAATTTTCATGCTACTTTCATTATATATATATTTATATTTAATTTTCACTAAGAAGATCAAATCTTCTTCTAGAGACTATCTATGTTCTTTGAATTTCCTGAAATAATGTTTTTTAATAAGTAGCACTCACATTTTTTTTTTTCTTGTGGTTCTTCTACCTAATTAATCTAACAATTGTTGGTGAAGCAATATGGCCGAAAAACAAAGGAAAGAGTTTAACGTTGAATATTTTTTTTCACAGGTGAATGAACAGTCCCAAAAAGCTTGACATTGCACGAAATGTGTGAATTAATAAGAAATGAAATGACTTCCCAAATTCTCAGCCAATTTTCGAATTATTATGGGTTTTTTCTTCTTAATTTTCACCAAGAACATAAAATCTTTTATGTGTCTTTTATTCTTTGAATTTCCTGAATAAAAAAGCTGAATAATAAATTGTTTACTTGTGAGTTTTTTATTTAAGGAATCTAAATAATCGTTGGTGAAGTAATATGGCTGAAGATAAGGAACAAAAGATAGAGTTCAACGTTGAATATTTTTCACAAGTCAGTCAACTGATCCAAAACGGTTCACGTTATACAAAAACTACGAATAATAAGAGATGAAATAACTTAATTTTCACCAAGAAGATCAAATCTTTTATGTGTCTATCTATGTTCTTTGAATTTCCTGAAATAATGTTTTGGGAATAAGTAGTGTTCCCATTTTTTCTTGTGAGTATTTTTGTCTAATGAATCTGACAATTGTTGGTGAAGCAATATGGCCGAAAAACAAAGGAAAGAATTTAATGTTGAGAATTTTTTTTTTGGTTTGAAGTTGCACAAAATGTTGAATAATAAGAACATAAAATTTTCTTATTATGGATTTTTCTTTGAATTTCTTTTATGTTCTGAATAATAATGTTTTTAAGTAGTGTTTTTTTTCTTGTGAGTTTTTGTCTAATTCAATTCATTGAAGCAATATGGCCGAAAAACAAAAGCCTGCACAAAATGTGTGAATAATAAGAAATGTGGGCAATTTTACATTATTATGGATTTTTCTTTTTAATTTTTCACAAAGAACATAAAATCTTTATGTTCTTTTTGAATTTCTGAATAATAATTTTTTTCTTGTGAGTTTTTTTTGTCTTCTTCATTGGCGCAACAGCCTCATGGTGGGCCAAGGTCATTCGCCTACTGATAGATTTACTGACTGGAGTCTAAGAAATCTAAATTATCATTAGTGAAGCAATATGTCCAAAAATAAGGAACAAAAGAAAAATTTTAACTTCGAAAACTTTTCAAAGAAGTGTTCGCAATCAGCACCAGTGACAATTAAACCTTTCTATTTCATAGAGTTAAGACGAACTACCACTGTGCCACGGGTAGTTCAGAATCTCTTATGCATAAGGTGATGAAATTCACATTTCATTAAACCTTGTAGCATCTGTAATGCTTTTTATTTCATTCAAAATTTTTATTATACTATAAAGATTAACATTAAGGTGAACTGCCACTGGACCATGGGTAGTTCAAAATCTCTTAAGCATAAGGTGATGAAATTCACGTTTCATTACATCGTGTAGTATCTGCACAGCTTTTTATTTCCTTTACTTTTGATAGGCTCTAAAGATTAACTTTATCCATCCTAGGTTCACATTAATTGGAATTTAAAATTACTGGAAAAGAAGTAAATCATTTTAAATAAATGTTATGTTCTCTATTATATTAAGCATGTAACATTTTCAAATAGGAAATTGAAAAAACAATATTTGATAGATAGTTTAAAATGTAACTAACTAATTTTCAGTAATTACTCAAAGTAAAAAAAATTGAAAAAAAATTAAAAAACATAGTTACAATATAAAAAAAAACCGACACAAGAAATATGGAAAAACGCATTTTCTGTAAAAAAATATCTACTTACAAATGATTATCTGACATTGTTATCTTCCTTTGGGCTTTAAAAGAGTAACCTTTTTAAATTTACCTTTTTTATTTTGAAAAAGTTTTTACATTGTTCTTTTGATTAACATACTCCCAAATCATTTGATTTATTTCTTCCGGTTTTTTCTATGCACGATTAATTAGTTTTTTGTAACATACAAAGCTTTTTATTGCTTTTAACTTTGCGCCTGAATTTTTATTTCAAATCTCGTTCCCGTTGATTTTCTTTCACTGTTTTTTCCCCTCATAATTTCCTTCCTATTGTTCATATTGATTTGATTGTAGTTCTTTTTTAAAGTTTTTTTTTTTTTTCTTTTTTTTTTTTTTTCAGTTTCTGTTTGAGATGGAGTTTTTATGGCTTTACACCCATTAAATTTACAGTTTTCTTCTCAAATGTTGAATTTATTTATCAAAAAATTCTCATTTCTTTTAAGACAAAAATGCTATTTTTAATGCATTTCCATGAATACGGAGAACAAAAACTCCATGCCTACAAATTATATAAAACCACTATGTTTTTTTAATTTGTGGATGCATTGATAAATGTCTGAATCGATCCTTTTTTTTACTAAGATTTTGCCAAGTAGTTATTGAAAAAGAATATATTCAATTTGTTTAAAAACCTTGTTATGTAAAAGTATTTTGTTTTTGTAGAATGCCAATGGGGTAAATCAAATAAATTATAAATGCTTTTGTGTATTCAATTATGAAGAACAAAAATTCTTAATTTACATTTTAGTTCACATTCAGTTATTCTAAAAATATTTTCATTAAAATATTTTCAAAACTGCAGTCTCATATGCATCGTTATGCAATTATATCACGTCATCATTAAAGAAAATTTACTCTAATATTAATTCTTATTGATTTCAGAAATATGATTTCAAAATTTATCAGCTATTATTTATATATATAAAACACAGAATTTTATTCCTTGTAGAAATTATTTTCAATAGCATACCTTAAGTTGAATATTTGTTTCACATAATATAAAGAATTAACAAAAAATACTCGAGCTTCAATAATGTGCTTTTTATATGCAATTTCAGCCCAGGACATGAAAAGAAAACTAATTTGACAATTTTTTGAGGTTTTGGGGTAAATTGGGATAAACATTCTAACAATAAAATTTAAAATATCATTATACCGTTAAGCATAAAAAAAGTCATTAACTTCCTATACATTCATTCCAATCGTGTTATCCAGTTCCTGGTAATTTTTTCCTAATGCAGCTGGCAAACACTTAGACACTTGTCTTGGATGCCTTTTAAGCAAGCGCTGCACAGACGTTACTCACTTTGCATTACCCAGAGGGCACACGTAACTTGAAGATAAGCCACGGACGCGGAGTAACATTGCCCCCGCAAAGCTCTCCGATCCTATTAGACCGGGACTTACGGTTTAAAGTGTATTCCGAACTACTACAACATCCATGGCTTCACCTTGATTCGAACCCGCAACCTGTGGTACCGAGCACCAGAGCGCTAGCCACTCGGTCATTCAGGGCTCTTCCTTGGTAATCAACTTCAAAATATTTTCAATATTGATTTATCAATCAAATTCATCTGGTCCCCAGAACACTTTGGCTTTGCAGAGAATGAACTGGCAGATTCTGGCAAAATCTGCTGCAGACACAACAATATTTCATTGGATATCTCCGGATGACCTCATATTTAAACAAAAAAAGAAAGCTCAGATAAATGCATCAAACAATGGTACAAAGTATGTTCAAGAATTCAGTGATGGTGGTAGGGATGTTTGTTAGTGGTTCTGAAATCCACTTTAAACAGTAGGTCTCTGTCTATTTAGCCCTCGTGTGGATAAGATGACCATAGAGCGACAAACCAAACCAAACCAAACCAAATCAAGAATTCAGTCATTTGGATGGTATTAAACTTTCTAATAGACTTCTTCCTAAAAGAAGATGTTTTACACAAAGACATACCCATCTAACTCTAAACTTCATAGATTTGGCCTGACTTCCACTCCTTATGCCCATTCTGCAAAACTCTGCAAACAGTTGAACACATTTTATTTCAATGCGTGAAATATGTTGAGCCAAGAAACAAGCTACAAAGTGCTTTACGGATATAAAGTTATTTCTTACTCTTGGATATTTGATATGTCAGGGGATGCATATTATAAAACCGCAATGATACTTCAATTTCCACAAAAAGTCTCGTAACCCTGGTACCTCACGTTTTCTTTCTGGGGATGATTACTTTTTATTTACTTATATTTCTATTACTAGTTTAACTCTATATTCTTGATTTCACGGTTAAAATATTATAGTCTATTTGATCTGCTATTTTATCTATTTATTTATTTTTCATATTTACCCATCTTATTTATATTATTTTTGCTATCGGAAAGTACGTGATACGATTCCTTTTTTAAAACTTGAATTTATATTCTATTATTGGCAATGGAATCAAGAATTTCAAGTTTTGGAGCATACATTTTTAACTTTGTTCAATTCTTTTTTTATCTCTAGTATTTTAACCGCATTTCGATAAATTGAGATAAATCACCATCAGAAAGCATAAATCTCAAAGTTACAAGACAATAATGTTTTTACAATAAAGTTTTTTATTTACAATAATGTTTTTTTTTATTTATAACAATGTTTTTTATTTTATTACCCCGAAGATCATATCATATGCCAATAATATGATAGCCTACATATAGTATTCCAATCTGCACAATATTTTTATCCATGTGATTTTTATTACTGAAAACATGTTTAAAAGGTGTGCTAAAAGCAGTAGAGGTGATTGTTTATAAATGGAGATGTGTAAAGCACTTGTGCTTCTACAAATACTCGTGCACAAACATTTTTAGGCATAAATATGAAAAAAATAATAAATTAAATCCAATTGAATAATCCTTTTTGCACTTGGTTATTACAAAAATGTAATCGAATCCAAAACACTTAAATTGCTGTAATATCAATAATTTTGTAATTTGTTTTATATTAAACAATGTTATTTATAATAAATAATTAAAAAAAATGTATATTTAGTATTTTTCAATGTTTTTAGTGAAAACCGTGGGTAATTTACAGTGAGAAAATCTCTGCTTAAGAAGTGTTTAAATTTAAATGTAATTTTATACAACTTTAAAATATTTTTGCCAATTACATTTGTAAATGTATTAACCGATAGAAACATTCATGGTTATTTTTCCTTTGATTTACAAATTTTGGAAATTAAAGAGAAACTTTTTCGGAAAGAGATCCATTCAAAAAAATGAAACAAAATAATAAAAAAAAGAATTATGCATATTAGTTTTAAATTTCCATCATGTTTTTTATTTAAAGTTTGTTGACGTGCATTTCGTAAAATACGCTGTGTTATTAAATTTAGCTTTCCTAAACCCTTCATTTGCAATGCAATTTTTGTCTTTCATTTTAAATAATGATTTAAAATATAATTTGGTCATAGATGTTTGAATATTTTGCTAAAGATTGCTAACTTTTGATATTGTTGTTTACTTTAACATTTTTTTTTATTTCTAGGAATCAATTTGAAATTATAATATGCCTTCACATACAAATAATTTTTGATTTTGAATTAAAATTTCATCTTTCAAACGTACATTCTCAATGTCGTTTATCCTTTAGAAAATTATTTTTTACTTAGATGTACAGCAGTTTGAATTTTTAAATATCATACAATTTGTCATATTTAATTGCATATTTACATGAAAATTAAATTATATGAATATTACAGAATATATGATATTTAATACTGTTTTAAACATAAATTGTCGATATTACTTTTTAAAAGCTGACAGTTTCTAATTATAATTTACAACACAAATTTTCAAAAAATAATTTTTTTTTTCCTTCAACTGTAATGCTTAAAAGGGCCGTTTGACTGATTAATTCAATTAGTTTGAATTTAATATTTTATTAAAGATTAAAAATGTACATGGTGATTATTTTACCAGAAGGCTTTATTCAGTATTTCTAAATTTCAACAGAAATATTCATACATTATTTTTGAAGGATTGAATTAAGTTTGATATTAAAATATTCCTCATTAATATTTTTAAAAAATGCTTATCTTCTTAAAAGGTCATGAAAATGCGCTAAAATTATTTTTTTCCTTTAACAATATTGCTTAAAAGTGTTATTTGACCGATTAATTAAATTAGATTGCATTTGATATTTTATTTAAGTTTAAAAACCTGCATGGTTAATATTTCACCAGAAGTTGCCCTTACAATATTACTGTATTTTAACAAAAATTGAGCATACTGCATTTCTGTAGAATTGATTTAAGTTTAACATGAAACCATTCCTCATTAATATTAAAAGAAATATATCTGCTTATCGGCTTAGAAAGACTCAGGTTCCAACTTTTATATGCTAGGAATTTATAATCATGAATAAATTCATAAATTCTTTTATAAATAAAAAAACTTGAACTCATTTGAACACACAAGAGTGTTTCTTTTAAACACTTTCAAGAAAATCAATTATTGAGTAACTTTTAGAAAATCCTTTCTAGAAAATAATTTTATGAATTATTTTTGATATTTTTTAGAGTGCTGGGCATATTGAAGGTCTTCGCTAAATAAAGATCAGATATTTAGCAGATTCAATTTTGCCCAAGATGTAATTGATGATAAGGCCACTGCAATTTTGGTAAGAATACGATCAAGATGGGATCGTGAGGATTCGCTCCTTCCTCTTCTAGTTCAGAGGAAGGAGTTTTTAGCCCAAAGACTTTATTATGCCTTATTTCGATATGGAAACTGGGTTTTTAGATTTTTCTAGTTTAGATCCCGTATTATTTGCCAAGGACCTGAATGGTCGAGTGGCTAGCGCTCTGGCGCTCGGTACCACAGGTTTCGGGTTCGAATCCCGGCGGTGTCATGAATGTTTGCAGTGGTTCGGAATCCACTTTAAACCGTAGGTCCTGGTCTAATCAGGAGCGTTGCGGGGGTATTGTTACTCCGCGTCGGTGGCTTATTTTTAAGCTACACGCACCTCCTGGTAGTGTTAAGTGAGTAACATCTGTGCAGCGCTTGCCTTAAGGTATCAAAGACAAGTGTCTAAGTGTTTGCCAGCTGCATTAGAAAAAAATATATATATTATTTGCTAAGATACTATAAATCCTGAATAAAATACTATATACAGTCACTCAAAAAAAGTATTGGGACACAATACAAGTTCACAGTATTTAATCATAATATTATATCGTACTAATATATAACTCATATTTTATTCTTAATTTATTGTACAATGTCCCAACATTTTTTTGAGCAGATTCTTTGACTCGCTTTCTTTTATTTTAAAAAATGTAATCATAATCGCATTAATATATCATTTTTTTAAGTTACCATAATTTTGCATTCATCAAAATGTGATATACTTCTTTTTATGTTTTATTTGTATATATAGTTATACATTAGTATGATATAATATTACGATAAAATACTGTGAACTTAATAGCTAATATATTGTTAGGTCGACCTTGCATTTTATTACGCAGTCGATTTAACATGGATTTTATCAATTTTGCTCATAATTTCATTGATTTTGGTTCACTTTTCAATCAGATGTATTTTTTTAAATCCTGTTATTAGAAATATTGTTTTCATTGTATTTTGCTGCAAACAATCCCATACAGGGTTAATGGAATGATTAAGATCTCTGGGCAGGGATCTCAATCACACCTGGTGTCTTGAGATGTCTCACAATGTCTTGAGATTCCCAAGTTGCTCCCACTTTACATTCAATTTTTCTTCAGAATGTCTAGGTAGACATATTTGTTCATTGTATGATCTAAAAGTCTAAATTCCCCACACGTGAGTTTGTAATGCAACCCCTGACCAAATGGTTGCCACCTCGATATTTTACAGTAGGCCACAAATTTTTAATATGGAATTCTGTATTTGGCGTGAGCCAGGCTTTTTGCTTGTCACCGATTCGATAATGTTATATTTGCTTTTATCCACAAAAACCGCTATTTTCCCAAAATTCTATTGGCTGCTTTATGTACATTTTAGCAAATGCCAGTCTAGCTTTTTAATTTGTTTTACTGATGCAGGGCTTTCTCCGAGGTACTTTGCCATGATACTTATATTTTCTTAAAACATTTCTAACTCTTTCAGGATTTACAGATTTCCGAACATACTTAAATATTTCAGAGTCAGTTTTAATGTGCTAGTTCTTAGACTAATGTGAACTGATCTCACAATCCACCTCTCTTCACGTTCACTAAATATCCTTGGACGCTCTAATGTTTGCTTGTTTTCAACATTATTTGTTTTCTTGAACCTGCAAATAATATTAAAAACAGTGGAGTAACTGAGCTGTAAATTTTGTCCAATACAACGAACTGATTTTCCATTTTCCAATAACTTATTACCAGATTTCGCACATCAACAAAAATATCTTTTTTTCTCGTCATTGCTCTATATGCAGACTTTCCTTTTGATACTTATGTTTGAAGTCCTAGTCTAAAAAAATTGGTAGTAAATTAAAATTTGTTGATGAGCTATATATTTCTTAAATTTCTCATTTCAAAATGTTCCAATTTTTTTTGACAATTGTTGCGTTTAAACTATATCGAAGGCATACAGGTTTACTATTTTAAGTGATCTCAGTTAAGCTGACTAAATTGAATTCGTATCTGTGTTCAGAATATATATGCAATCTGACGGACAATAGCGAAATATGCTGTCGAATGCATATAGGTTTACCATTTCAAGTGATCTCTGCTAAGCTGACGGAATTGAATTCGTGTCCGTATTGTCCAACTCACCAAATTGACTGAACTTTCATAATGGGCTTTAATTAGTTCTATCAATACCTTAACAAATTATCCCGAATATATTCCTATCTCATATTTTTATTTTTCTGGAATACAAGTTAACTCGTGTGAAAACGAATGTTTGATTTTGGTTAAAACGAGTATTTTGGACATCGTTCTAATATCCTAAGGCAGACGAACTTGATATCGTACCCCCTGGCAACAACTGCACTATCACGAAATCATTTACCAGATTTGACTCGTTACAATTCAATACCTTACCGACGGTCTGGAAAATGCATATTAATTATTGCTTATTACAACTTGCATTTATTTTCAGTTATATTTTACACATCAGTCAAAGTGAAGAAATTTTTAATGATAGTAATAGCAGGGCCTGATGGCCAAGTGGCTAGCGCTCTGGGGCTTGGTATCACAGGTTTCGAGTTCGAGCCACCAACGGTGCCATGGATGTCTGTAGTGGTTCGAAATCCACTTTGAAATTTAAGTTCTGGTCTAATATGATAGTAGAGGGTCGTGGAAGTAGTGTTACTTATTATGCGTCCATAGCATATCTTCAAGCTACACGTCCCCCTGGGTAGTGCTAAACAAAAAGGCGGAGCAGCCCTTGCTTATGGCATAAAAGTAACTGTATCTCTATTTTCAACTTTATTGGAAAAAAAAGTGATAATAGCAGCGATGAATCAAAGGGTTATAGTTTTGATTTTGGCTAAATGAAAAAGATTTACTCTAGAATTTTTGTAATAAAAATAAATAAAACAGGATAAAAACGAGTGTTAATATAAAGTTTGGTGGCGCCTTCTGGGATTCATTGAAAGAAATAAACCAGCAAAGAAAAACCATTTCGTGAATTTCAAGCCATACGATGAATCGTATGGTTTTCTCGAAAACTCTTGCTGTGAATCAAAGGGTTATAGTTTTGATTTTGGTTAAATGGCTAAATTTACTCTTGAATTTTTATAATAAAAATAAATAAAACAAGATAAAAACTTATTGATCATAATTCCAATAACGCAAATTTTCGATTTTAGTAAAAAAAAATGTTCCGAAACAAAACTGTACTTGAAAAACTAATCCTTAAAGGCATTAAATCATGAAATTCTAGATGTTTAACATAAATTGTACAATTGATAATCATTCAAAATCTGGTAAAAGAAAACATATATTTCTATTAGCTTTTTTTCAGCAAATCAGCCACGATTAATACAGTCGAGCAACGTCTTTCGTTTTCAATCAGATCCTGAATAAATATTCTCTCAGGATACCATTTCGCATACGTACAGCAAATAAAAATTCCTTTCTTTCATTTTATTCCATTCTTGATTCAATGAGGTGTGGTACAATACGTTGGATGACTCAATTTGAAGCATATCTTAGAGGGGAAAGCAACGCCCAACATGGATCGGATTGTCTGACTTTCATAATAGCAATGGTCTTTGCATTATTCACAAGGCACAGCGAAAATACGAGTGTTAATATAAAGTTTGGTGGTGCATTCCGGGATTCATTGAAATAAATAAACCAGCAAAGAAAAGCCCTTTCGTGAATTTTCTATGCCTTGTAATTTTTTTCATTCACCTCCTGCTAGATCAGTAGCACTCTCGGAATCCTGATGGCGATTTAAATTCTTACTTTGGCGAGTGATTTTTTTCTGCCAGCGTATGGATTGCTTTTAAATGGGATAAAGAAAAACTAACAAGCTCCAGGAACAGCTGATTTATGTTGAGACACTTTCTCGTCTTTTGTTCCGATTCTTTCAGCCTCAATGCCCAGATTTAGGGGTTGATCAAATTGCACTTGTATTTGGTGACTTTACTTGGCTAAAAGTTTTTAGTGGATCAAGAGTTCCAAAGATAAGTAATTGGATTTGAATTCTTTACAATTTTACTTCAACTGGAACTATTTTTTTAAATAAAAGGTCATGACATTTAATACATTTGGAATTGAAAGAATATATATATGTATAAATCCTTTATAATATTTAAGAAATGTAATAATAATTAGGAATTGATCAAAATTACACTTGCATTTTTGTGACTTTACTTGGCTAAAAGTTTTTAGTGGATCAAGAGTTCCAAAGATAAGTAATTGGATTTGAATTCTTTACAATTTTAGTTCAAATTAGTTCTATATTTTTAAATAAAAAGTTCATGACATTTAATACATTTGGAATTGAAAATATATACATGTATAAATCCTTTATAATATTTAAGAAATGAAATAATAATTAAAATGTAGTCATGTAGTTAAAATGTAGTAATTCATGTAGTTAAAATAAATTTCTTCAGCAATGCTTGTTGGATTATTACATTTATGACTGACTATTTCTCACCATATTTTTCTTATACTTATTCTTTATATTCAATAATTAATTCTTTTTCTGGGAGTTTGTAATTTTATTCATTTGAACACCTCGAACTGAGCAAATAAGTTATTAGAGAAAATTTATAAATTAAAGTTAACTTTGATTTTTTTAAATAAATGATTAGACATCAATTATTTCCTCACTTACAAAGACTTAAAAAATATTTTTATTTATTCTAAAATTTCCTTTTCAGTGATATATCAATTAAATCACTCTTTGTTTATTATTATGTTTCATTATTATGATAAATTTTGGTTATTATTATGTTTCATTATTATGATCAATTTTGGTTATTATTATGTTTCATTATTATTATCAATTTTGGTTATTATTATGTTTCATTATTATTATCAATTTTGGTTATTATTATGTTTGGTTATTATCATCAATTTTGGTTTTATTATGTTTGGTTATTATCATCAATTTTGGTTATTATTATGTTTATTATCATCAATTTTGGTTATTATTATGTGTGGTTATTATCATCAATTTTGGTTATTATTATGTGTGGTTATTATCATCAATTTTGGTTATTATTATGTTTGGTTATTATCATCAATTTTGGTTATTATTATATTTGGTTATTCAATTTTGGTTATTATTATATTTGGTTATTATCAATTTTGGTTATTATTATATTTGGTTATTATCAATTTTGGGTTATTATCAATTTTGGTTATTATTTATTATTATCAATTTTGGTTATTATTATTTTGGTTATTATCAATTTTTTATTATTATATTTGGTTATTATCAATTTTGGTTATTATTTTATTTTATCAATCTTTGGTTTATTTTAAAATAATCTGCCTATGTGAGGCCAATGTTTTAGCCTTCAATTACAACAATCAAATAAAATATAAAAAAAATCAAATAATTAAATATAAGTTAAGCAAAATAATATAATCATTATAAAATATTCATATTTGATACTTAATTATTTTGTTGCGCTGGCAACCGAATTCAAGGAATTGTTAAGAAGTAGTTTACTGATTGTAGTAAAAACTAAAACTTGTTTTCATAAGAACCTTTCTTTAGATTTTAAAATTTGCTATTAATTTCGAATCCTAAATACCAGTTTGATATCCAAAGGTAACTTGATGAAGATTGCAAACAGTATATCATGGTCTTCAACAACTATTGTTTAACTTGCTTGATTTAATAATATTTAGAAGCATCTTACTCATAGGTCATACTATGAGTAAGATTCTTCTAAAGTAAGATGCAAAAAATTAGAAAAAAAAATCTGTGCAACAAAAGCGATTTGTTCATTTTTATATATTAGTATCGATTTTTAGATCCAAAATTTTACGGGTATTATTTGCATCCAATTTAAGAGTTTCAATTTATATTTTTAAGTACCACAACCACATAAATAATGTTGTGATTGAGATAATAGCTGCACGTAAAGTATAATCGCAATGTAGCCAAGTCTTAAGTTAATTTTGAGAATTCGAATGTGCAAATAGGCTTGTTCTCTGTGGAATATATTGCTCGCTTATGTAAACAAGATTCTCTTTTTCCGAGTTCTTGCTAACATTGTTGATATCTATCATTGATCATGGATTCCGTAAACATTGGTTCCAAGTGGAAAAACATAACAAGGTAAGTTTTGGAAAAAATAATTTTCTTTGTTTATGATTTTTTTTACTATGATTCGTGGCTGTGTTTATTTTGACTGTGTTTATGTTTCAGTGATGGATGATTGGTTTCAGCTTCAATGCAAATTTAAAAAAAAATGTATATGTAAAAATGTGGATACATACATGAATGCATGTGTTTAAAATTAAATCTCAATTCTAAGATGACTTTTTTTTTTACAGAATTTTTTTTTATATAACATAATGTTACAATGGGTTATTATAATGGTTATGTTAATGTTTATGGTTGCTTATGCTAAAATGACGATTTTGGTGAAATTGTTCGATTTTTTTTTTTTTTTTTTTATTTTTTTTTTTAAGGTTTCTTTTAAATTGGGATGGTTTTTACTGCTTTTTAAAACTATTTTAGTTTTATGTATTCTATAATTTAGAAGAGAAAGTTACAGTTGTTTAACTAAAATTAGTTATAGTTAGTATTCTATTACTAAAATAGTTAATGGTTTCTAGAAAACTTTTTTTTTAATCATTTTTGTGTACGTGAAATCAGATTACTCAAAATCTTTTAGAGATATCTTAATTTTACAATAATCTTTTCATATGTCATTGAGTGTATTTGTAACTAAAACCCAAGTTATATGCATTAATTTAATAGATTAACAGGAATCTTAGCTTAACAAAATCTGTTTTTCATATAATTTCACATATTTCAATGCATTTCTAAAATATTGTAAACCTTTTATTTCCATGCATGAATAAATGGCATTATAATATACTGAATCAAAATAACTGAAATATATTTAGTTAAAATATGTTTAATTAAATAATAGAGGAGTGTATGTGTTGAATTTTGTATAAAAGGTGGACGAAAATAACTCCATTTATGATACATGTGATTTCCTTTTATGATAATAACTCTAAAATTTTGTTTATTTTCAAAAATCACTATATTTTAAGTAAAAATTTGTGCATGATATCAGTTACTCCGCAATTGGGGCCGTATCTTAATTGATTGAATATTAATATCCTTTTTGATAATTGTAATCTCGAAGTTTCTTCTTTTTCTAATGGATACGTCTGAAAGATTTATATTAAAAATTATTGGTAATTATTTCTACCAAAATAGATTTTTTTTTGTTCATATCAAAGTGCAGATTTCTGCTGTTGGTATATATTTTTTTCATGCATAATTCAAACTTAAATGAAATGTTTTATAAAATACAATGCATTTAATGGGAATTAAATTTTTCACTAATAAGAAGAATTAATTTAATTGGTGACATATTTAATAAATAACGTATTGAACCATCTAAAATTTTCGATACATTCCACGCATGCGCATTACAATAAATACAAAAGGCCTTTGAAAAATCTATCAATTTTAATGAAAATATTATTGTAATTTATTCACATGAATATTTTCATTAAAATCTATGTTTCAAATAATTTGACATATTTCTTTTGTACTTGAAAATAAAAAGTTTTAAATTATTTTACATGTACAAATAAATGGCATTAGAATATATTGCATCAAAGAAACTAAAATATATGCAGTTAAAATTTTCTTATATATATGCTGTTCTTATATATGTTGTTTATGTAAAAGATTAAATGTTTAAATTGATGATGGATATTATGCTACGATATGTCCAGAAAAAATGATAATTTCCAATTAATTTATTATTCGAAGTAAAAAAAGAATTTGAAATACTTAGAAAACGCAGACAGATATTTCTCCTCTTAAATTTGAGTGGCCTGATGGTCAATTGGCTAAAGCTCTGGACGTTGGTACCGAAAGCTTCAGGTTTGATTCCTGGCTGTGGCACGGATGTTTGTTGGTGGTTCGGAATCCACGTTAAACTATAGATGCCGGTCTATTTAGCTTAACGTGTACACAAAACGGCAAACTAAACCAGACCTCTTAAATTCGAATGCAAAGTAATTATTAAATTCTATAAAAATAAAAAATAATTATTAAATTATATAAAAATTATGTTAACTTATTTAACAATATATGCTAAATATTTACTTTACTTTACTCTCAAGTTTATTTTCCTGGCTAAGGGATATGTAGCACTTACTAGTTAAAAAAATGAAGTTGGTAAAAATGAAAAAAAAAAAATGTAAATAAAAAATTCTTCAAGCATTGAATTACATAAAAACGTTGAATTTTAATAGAGATAAAAAATAATAGTATGATACTATATAAATAATAGAAGCTCATGTGAAAAAGAAACGAATTTTGATAGAAAAGTGTAATACAAAAAATTTCAATCAACAATGCTTTTAAAAATTTCCTGCTTAATTATTGAATCTAAGACAAAAAAAAATATTGTAATCAAGAAAATTTAAAATTTTGGTTGGCTGGAATTTTTTTCTTTTAAAAATTTTTTGCAAATTACGATGGTTTCTCAAAGTTACAACTCCAATTTTATTATACGGAGTTTTATGTCGGTCTGACAATACTTAAAGCATTCTGTTTACGACCCCGCCAATTTTGGCGTCATTTTTGTCTGCAAAGAGTCGCCACTTCGTCTCTCCAAATCACATATTTTCCTGTCAATGTTAAGGGTGGAAGAAAAAAAAAGTAGGGAAAAGGGAACAGGAAAGAAAATGAGTGAGAGAATTTCCTTTCAAAAGTAAGTAAGACACGATTATAAATCAGATGTAAATGGGTTTCAGTGTTGTCCCCAAGTTTTTTATTCGTCCATCTAAAGAATAAGGGGTTAGGGGTTTTAAAAAGGAGGGGAAATGTGTTTTAAAGGCACTCTTTCCAATTCCTTGAAATGTGTTAGGTTTAAAAATTCTGGCCACACTTTGGCGCTTTTTGTCTGTGAAAGCGTAAAATTATGTTGCGAATTGATTTTTATTTAACTCTGCATTACTGGTGTTTCGAATTTTCTTACCCCTAGGTAAAATACAAAGAGAGGGATAAAAGTAAACTTAAATGTGCAGGAATTATTTACGTAAATTCCTGTTTTTACGTCCGTCGAAGTCATATTTTTAAGTCATGATTTCGTGTGATTTTGAAATCTTAAAATTATATCCATACTTTGAGATAGACTTTATATTTTATGTTATATTCCATAAAATTGTATTTAGAAATCCTCTGCATATTCAGGATTTCAAATGCACTTCTCTGAGAGATCCTGAATTTAAAAGATTTAGTTACGTTAAATGTATGCACACATTTGCATTCAAAGTTTATCTAATGTTCACAGAAATATTTTATTGTTCAGTACTAGACATTTTTATTTTAAATGTGACATATGAAGTTAAGCTAGTTATTCCGAAAAAAATATCAAAAGAAAAATATACTTAAATTTGTAAAAATTATGTGAAGTTCTACACTAAGTTAACTACTATATTGAATTTCTTTGGATATTGGGTATATTTAACTCTATATTAAATTTATTTAGATCTTAGGTATATTTAACTACTATATTGAATTTATTTAGATCTTAGTTATATTTAACTACTATATTGAATTTATTTAGATCTTAGTTATATTTAACTACTATATTGAATTTATTTAGATCTTAGGTATATTTAACTACTATATTGAATTTATTTAGATCTTAAGTATATTTAACTACTATATTGAATTTATTTAGATCTTAGGTATATTTAACTACTATATTGAATTTATTTAGATCTTGGGTATATTTAACTACTACATTGAATTTATTTAGATCTTAGGTATATTTAACTACTATATTGAATTTATTTAGATCTTAGGTATATTTAAATACTATATTGAATTTATTTAAATGACAGGTATATTTAAATACCATATTGAATTTATTTAAATGACAGGTATATTTAAATACCATATTGAATTTATTTAAATGATAGGTATATTTGAATACTATATTGAATTTATTTAAATGATATATTTAAATACTATATTGAATTTATTTAAATGATAGGTATATTTAACTACTATATTGAATTTATTTAGATGATGGGTATATTTAACTACTATATTGAATTTATTTAGATGATGGGTATATTTAACTACTATATTGAATTTATTTAGATGATGGGTATATTTAACTACTATATTGAATTTATTTAGATGATGGGTATATTTAACTACTATATTGAATTTATTTAGATGATGGGTATATTTAACTACTATATTGAATTTATTTAGATGATGGGTATATTTAATTGCTATATTGAATTTATTTAGATGATAGGTATATTTAAATACTATATTGAATTTCTTTGGTTATTAGGTGTATTTAACTACTATATTGCATTTTAATAGCAAAAATTATTCTGAATAAAATTTTTGTTTTAAATGACAAAAATAAAACAAAATACTTGATTTTTTATTCAATAAAATTCTTTTGAATAATAAATATCTTCAAGTCGACTATTTTTTTAAATTTAAATTCAAGTTTTTTAAAATTTATTAAAAATGTTAATAAACATTTGTTAATAATAATTATAAATATGCTAAAAATATTTTAATTTTTTTAAATTTTATTCTTAGGTAAACTATTACAACTATACACTTTTATAAACTATTATAACTAGACTTACTGTAAACTATCATATTATTTTGATAAGCTATTTTCTTTTTGTTTTCAATAATTTATCACGGAAAGTTCATAATATTATGTTACTGTGAAGTTTACCTTGCATTAATATTCAAGAATATTAATCGTATATAGAGAAATTTAAATATTTTTATTTCTATTAAGTGATTTTTTTAATATTTAAACTTACTTCTTGATTATTAGATTAGCCAGAGTCTCTCCAACATGATTAATTACTTCACCGTTTTTTTCTTCATAAAAATAAAAATAAACCCACAGTCAGCTCTGAAGTAAGCACACGTATCTACAATATATGGAATCTTTCATTTCAACGGAGTCAAGATTTGTCTTAAGTTCAACACGAATATGATTCTACTTTTTGATTTATGATCTTAGTCATTTATCTTCTCTTAGAAAACAGAAAATTGAATTTAGAATCATATTCATAGTAAATCAATATCCGATAACAATGAGTTAGCAAGTTTTTTTTTTTTTTTTTTTTTTTTTTGCTAATAAAATCCCAATGTTAGCTTATCGCATTTCTTTAGATATCGGAGAATTATAATATAATATTTTTGTAGGAAAGGGTCTTTGAACTTTACGATGTAATCGTCTTAGTTGCCCTAAACCGGGGGTTTTTAATCTCTCTTGTTCCATAGATCTCTTCTCAGAATAATATTTTAAATATGTAAAATAAAATTAGAATAATTTAGTTATTTTAAAAATTAACAAAATACACAATATAATATTATGTTTCTTCTATGTTTATTAAATAACAATAATAATGCACATTATCAAGTGCAGAAAATTCATATTTTATTAAAAACGTACCAATGTAAATACTGATGCTCATTTAAAAAAAAATTGTCATGAGATAGAAATGAATATGCAATTTCTATTGATATATATAATGTTGATATATAACATTATAATGATGTTGATATATAGCATTATAATATGATATATATAATGTTGATATATAGCATTATAAATATGATATATATATAATGTTGATATATAGCATTATAATATATGATATATATATAATGTTGATATATAGCATTATAATATGATATATATATAATGTTGATATATAGCATTATAATATGATATATATAATGTCGATTGCGTACATTTTGAGAATATATGCTAATTTAATTAGAAATCGGTGAAAATAAAGTTAATATTTTTTTTTTTTTCATTCGCACCTATAAGATGTCCATAATTTACATATAAATTAAATTTTTAATAAAGGAATTTATTACAGTGTAATTAATATTTTTTAGAATTATTTTACTCATATAGTGCTCTATTTAAATTATTTGTCTTGTTCATTATTTAACACTATGAAACTATTTTACGCGACTATCAAAATAGAATCCCTTAACATTTTTTGTTATTCCAGCAATCGCTAGTCATAACACACTTGGACATAAACATCCAATAATTGTTGTTTTTTAAAATTCATTTACCTATTTTTTAATAAAATGAAGTATATATTTCGTTAAATTATGTTTTTAGTTAAAATAAAAATACATAAACAATTTAAGACGATTATTACAATTGTTTTCAGAAATCGTATATGTTTGTTACATTAACCCTAAAAATACTGTGTAAGCATATTAATAGATTTAAAAATTAAAATTGTAAAATCAAACCCAAAATACTTTATGCATTTATCAGCAGTTTAGATAATTTTGTTAACATTTGGAGAGTTAAAAAGAAGTTTTTACTATTTCAGAGCAATAATTATTTAGAATAGACCCCTATTTTTAAACTTTGTTAAGAAGTATATGTGTATACAAATTCCGTTTGCTAACAAAGTGAATGACTGTCAGATAGATTAGATGATATGCTCTTGTGTATTTAAGGAATTGAAACAGTTAGAAACCGAGACGAATCAATGCATGTTATTAAGTTGCAGGCCTATGATTTCTAGTAGCCCTACCGATACTCCAGGGTATTTGGGAGCTGCTAAAAGCAAGTCCAAGCTCCGTGGAAGAGAGAGCTTAATTACGTTGTTTCTAGGACAAGGCAGAGAGGGAGAGGTCACAGGGCTATTAACCATTCCCTCCTTCTTTGGATACCAGGGTGTAATTAATGAACCACTTAGCGGGAGGAGTTTGCTTAACGGCTATCGCCTCATTTGCAACATGTGAAGTTGAAAGCTCTTACGAAATCAGGGACCTCCCAGTAAAAAGAACTGCAAATGCATTCTGAGGGACTGCAAATCAAATTATGCCGATGCTCCATTGTGCAGGAACATTAAATGCTTTGCAATGACTGTCGGCGATGTCATTTTATTTCAAAATGTGATTTATCAAAAATGAGCTCCATCCGCTAACATTAGTTTAGTACTTCGATTCCTGTGAAGTGTACATACATTCCAGTATTGCTACACCATCTTAAAATTGAGACACCACTAATGTTTTGTTGATTTCAAAAACCCACTGGAATCGACTCAAGACAGTGTCTGCAGGAATTTGCATATTTAACTTTTAAGAAGAAATATGATTCTTAACAGAATTTCTTTTAAATACATTGCACTAAGAATCGAAAAGAAATATTCCTGTCCAATCATATAATTCCATATTTTTTTTAAGATTTAAGTCATTTTAAATGTTGTCAAAAAATAATAATATCTTGTAATGTTTAGTGTATTATTAAAAAGTTAAGAAAAGGGAGCGTTGTTGATTTTTAATAAGAATTTTTTTTTAAACAAAATGTACTAAGAATAGAAAATAAATATTCCTGTCCAATTATATAATCCCATAATTTTTTTTTGAGGATTTAAGATATTTGCAATATTTTTGTCAAAAAAATTAATATTTTGTAATGTTTAGTGTATTATTAAAAATTTTTAAAAAAGGGAGTATTGTTGATTTTTTTTTGTAAGAAACTTTTATGTCTTTATAAACAAAATGCACTGGAAAAATCATTTACAAAAATTAAGCTATATTAAAAGATTTTGCCAAATGTCAAATAATATTTTGCTAAAAAATAGAAAAACCAGCAGTATAAGGAATTATTAAACGGCTTAAAATATATTGGCTCAAAATATTAAAACATTATATGTTTCTGTACATTGATAGTATAAAAATAATTAAAAGAAATTAAATTCAGAATTAATAAAAATAAAAAAAATACTTCTGCAATGCTAATGAGATTTAGTTTTATGTATTGATCTTAAAAATATTATATATGAATATTTAATAATTATAACTTACAAATTCATATTTTATTATCTTATTAAATACATTTCTTTTAAATCAAAAAAATATAAATATATTATCAATTCTATTTTGAATAAGCTTAGAATTATTAGAACTTTTTTTAATCTATTATTTTATGTTAACGAATTTTCCTAAGTCAACAGTCTTAGAAAATTCTTGCGAAATATTAACTTAAATATTGCACAATACTAGAGAACAGAATTATATTAAACAAAGTATATAGCTCAGATGAAATGTCACAGAAAAGACAAAAAGTAAGTTTACTGCCTGCATATCTTTGTTGACATTTATTAAAGAACTTTTCAGCCTAAATTCACAAAACCGATCTTCAAATGGATTCTTTACATTACACAAGTAATAATAAAAACTTTATAACCCAGTGAGATATTCCACTCATTAATCAGGCTACTTTTCACTTTAGGATATTTTCTTTTCCAAAAGTTTGTAAGACAGCAGTACCATTCTCGTAAATTTGAAATGGGTTTTATTCTTTCATACTGGGCCATTCTACGCTGTGGATCACAAGGCAGAAATTCTACATAAAAAAGGCAGATTGTAATTAAGGCCTTTGTCACTACATTATCTTCAAGATAATTAGTCTATTCTCGTCACAGCGTGCCCACAATTATTAAACACACTCCATCTCATTTGGTAATTGTAGATTTTTGGATATCCTCATTCCCTGGTGCTTCGCTATTAACTTAAATTCCAAGATGTTGGTAACTGGACATATTTGCATCCTCTTTCAAGAGTTTTGATGAGAAGAAAGACCATATGAATCTTAAAGAGGACTTGAGGCTGAATTATGGCACTCAAAGAATGTGGTGAAAGTGGCGCAAGTTGTACTTTGAGAATTTGCCATCTAATTTAACTTTAAAGAGAGGTATGGTTTTAAATATAGAAGTGAAATTGTCTATTAATATGAGTATTTTTAGACTTCCTGTAATAGAAGAATAAATTAAATACCATTCCGATTTTGATTTTTAATGCGTTTCGTTTTTTTTTGTAATCGTTGTAAGTATTTAAATATTAAGATAAATATAGAGTATTGCTTATATGAATTAATATACATAATGTATAAAAGTATTAATAGGTACTACTAGAGTAAGTAATTACAAAATATTGTTCCTCAAATGTAAATACTATTTAATTAATGAACACGACACTTGATAAAAAATATTTTGATTACATAATTCACTGTATTCATAGAAACAAAAATGCATTTTAATTGTAATAAAATGTTTCTAGATCTTTTGTTTGATCTAGATATATTTTAAATGAAAAATATAATTATTTATTTTTTATTTTGAAGAACAAAGTACTTTGTATTATTTAAAATAAATTATTTCTATATTGTAAAAAATAAAATTGGAAAAAGTAAAAAAAAAAAAAAAAAAAAAAAATTAAATTATAAACTAACAACATAATAAAACATCAAACATTTCAAAACTATAGAACATCAAAACAATTTTAAGAATTCTTAATGTTTTGTAAAAAATAACAAAACTACATACTCTTTTAGTATATCGATTACTGAATTAAATTTTCATTTTTTGACATGGAATAAAAAAACTTTATTATGGATGACGAAATTTTATGGTTTACGCAAGCTTAATTCTCTGTTTCATCTTGAACATAATTACTAGAGAAATAAAAGAAAAGGAAAATAAAAGTTTATGTAAAAAGTAAAAATATATATATATTAAGCAACTTAAGCACAAAGAAATCGAATTTTCCGATGGAACCATTTCCCCACTGAAATGTTCAAATTTAACATTAACAATTTCAGAAATTTGCTCTTTGCTTAAATTAGATTTCTGCTGTTGTTTTTAAATCCATTCTTTCTAAATTTCTTGTAAATAAGATAATAATTTCTTGTAAATACACATGCCTCATTGAAAGAGTTTATACTACTTTTTTTTATATGAGAGTAATCTAATTTAGTTTTTTTTTGCTAATACTAAGATTAAAAATACCGTCGAAAAGAAGTAGAAGTCATGGAAAGAAATACGCAAAGGGAAAAAATGGGAACAAAAAGAAATTTGTACGCCTGATGATGCTAATTATTATCGGAACTTTCATAATATCATTAGGTTGACATTTGGAATGTTAACAACGCTTTAATCCTTTTGAAATCCTTAATAAAATTTCGGATTGATATTATATGGATCACGTTTTTGGTCTGGTTAAATTATAACAATATAATGCTTTTACATCGTTGTGTTAGGGAGAACAAATGACACGTCAACATTTCACAACTTTAAGTAGATGTTTTTTTTATAATTAAGCAAGCATCTTTATCTTTCTTCTTAGATATTTTAATAATTTATTGTAGCATTTTCCCACGAGAAGAGTTGTAGCATTTCGTTCCCAGGAGAGAGGAATGTATGTATTTTAACAAATACATAACAATCTATCACTGAAATTTGACAGTAGATAAGCAGTGTTGTGGATATTTATATTACACGCAATTAGTGTTTTGTACTAATGATAAAAAGATGTCACTCAAATATGACAACAGATAATCAGTGTCATGGATAATGAGACATCATGAAATTAGCAATTGTCTATTCAATCTTCACAGGTCGAAACAATTACAGACGGATATACAGTAAGAGAGGTGATGCTGCATCGGGATTGGTGATAAACCATGGGCTGAAGAAGTACCGACTCCAATGAGAAGTGAAGGAAACTCCCCCCTCCTTCTTGGTAGATTTTCTTAAAGGGAGTTTCTTTTTTTTTTTTTTAAGTGTGTTCTGCGACGAGTCGACAAAAGTGCTGTCTTTTTTTCTCTGAAGTGACTGACAAGGCCGGAGTTTCCGTTTGTTTCCAAAATGAGCCTTGTGGTTTCGTGTATCACGCCGAGTGATAATTAAGGTCTGCAGCAGACCAAATGTTTAGATTCGTCGTAGACTCGAAAACTCTGAAAATCTCCGTTCTTGGAATGAACTGCACTTGTGAATCAAATAAAAAATTTTTTTGTAAATAATAATTTCTATTGATTCAGATTTCTGTGTATATATATATAATGCCTGTAAATAAAAATTAATGTGTACCCATGAGCCTGAAAGTATCCGTTTCCTTGAAGTCATTATAGATCTAGTATAGGGCGAGAAGTTGCATTATTTAGGACAGTTTCTACTTTTTTATCTTTAGTGACAGAGTTGATTTTCAAGCAATTTCAATGCCTATCACCAATATGCAGTATGTATGTTGGTTATATAATATGACGAATTGTTGACTCAACAAATATGTCTAATATGTGTTGGTATATAATATGTCTAACATATAGTATGTTGGTCATCTAATATATCTAGTTTTTTCTTAAAGAAATACACAAAAGGAAAAAGAAAGGAATTTATATGCCGGATGATGCTAATTATTATCAGGATTTTCATAATATCATTAGAACACAGACACATCCTATAACACAATACACATCCTATTAGAACACAGACAAGCAATTAGTAATTGAAATAAGGCTCATTATTTTTTATTTGAAAATTGAATTCTGGTATTTATTCTGATGTTTTTAATCTCTAAAGTTTCATTGAAATCTGATTTTTCCTTGTCATTATTCAAGAGTTTGTGGAAGAATATGATATACTTTCTCTCGGTTTATAGACTTCTTATATATAATAAAAATTACTATTTAGAAAGAAATATATTTTACTCTCTCAAACAATATAGTTACAATTATTATATTCTTGGTATTAAAATAGATTTGCATTTATTTCTTCAATAATTTTTAGGATTTAGATCTTCTTTAGTTTGTATTACCCAGAAATCAAGGTGAAATCTTTTTTTTTAAATCGGGAAGTTCCTTTCCTTTTTCCAAATGATTCCATTGAAGCAAATAAAACAAGAATTTCCTATTTTCTATTTAAATCTACATTACACTACAAAAATTCTATTCAATTCTATTTATTTATTAGTTTCACGCTGATTGAAAAAATTAGCAATCGGTTTTTTTTAAACTGAATCAAAATCAACAATAGAATAAGTGTGATCATTTTAAAGGAAATTCCTATCATGTACATAACAAGGCCAATTTCCATTCACCGCACAAACAAGCAAGCTTACTCTTCAGAAAGTCATCTGGTATTGATGTAATCCAATCAGGCGAGGGAAAGGATTTACGAGAGATACAGAGACATTGTTTATTCTTAGAAATGAAAACAATTACCTGCAGGGGTGGATTTAAGGCCAAAAAGATTACACCAAACACTGTTTTGCTCCTTACTGTTATTAAAAGGTTAAATCAAATGATAGAAAATACAAACAATGTGTATTATGTATGGATATAATGTAAAGATTGCATTAAGTACAATTTTCTTACGTATTTTACAGTTATAATAGAGTGTTAGATATTTAGAGAACTTGCTAAAACTTTAAAATATTTTAAGTTAAGCTTTAGAGAAGAATGTAGTTAAACTTAGTTTTACCTGAAGCAGAGAATATTTTACGAGGGAGTATTAAATTACGTCCAACCCAATTGATTTTAATTCATAATATAAAGTAGTTAGCTTAAGTAAGCTCTTAATTCAATTATGCAAGGAAATCTTTTTACTCTAAAATTATTATGTTTTAAACACTTTTAAGGGATATGAATTTGTTTATCAGATGCTGTTTTATATGTGTATATTAGACATATGTGAAACGACACATGTCATATTAACAACATATGTGAAACGACACATCAATTTAACAACATATGTGAAACGTTTATAGATTAATGAATTTTCTCAAATTACAAGTTCCATTCTTTCATAAAATCATATCGTCTAAACATATAAACATTCGTTCAACCCAATTGATTTTAATTCATAATATCAAGTAGTTAAGCTTAAGTAAGATCTTACTTCAACTGTGCAAAAACAATTTTTTAACCCTAAAATTATAATTTTTTAAACCTTTAATTGATATATATATATATTTCTTTATAAGATACACACTTATATGTACTTAATAGAAAATTAAGAACATATGTGAAACGTTAGAAGATTAATGAATATTCTCAAATTACAAGTTTTATTCATACAAAAATCCTATCTTCTAAACATGTAGAACTTTAATTGTAAATTAGCATCCTTTATTTTTCTAAAAAAATTTTAAAAAAACGTCAAATGATAGAGTAAATTATTATTCATTAAATGTCAAATGAAAAAGTAACTGTGATTCCAGGCTTCTTGAGGGGAATTTTTAATTAAGAGTGAAAAACTTCAAGATTATTTAATGTTAAAATAAAAGTTCCTTTTATATTTTTATCAAAAAAATCAAAATTTAAGACATTATTAATTTTCATTGTTAAATTGTTAAAAAATGTAAAATTCTTCACATAATGTAATTATTGCTGGCAAATTACTTTTATTCTGACAAATTTTTAACTGCTTTTATTTCTGCTATATACCTTTCTATATTTTACTTTTATTTAATTTCATCTATTTATTAATAGATGAAATTAAATAATCAGATGGATAAAAAGGATTAAGGATAAAATGATAAGATAAATGGATTCAACCAGTAAATTCAAATCTGTTTTTATGCGGGGGATAGGGGCCACATAAAGAGAAACTGCATAAAAAATATCCTGAAACTTCATAAGTAGCTTTAAAAGATACTGTTTGCCACACATTAAAAAATTTTATATGGTAAATAGGTATCTCATAATAAAATTCCCAGATAGAAAATACGTAAATCAAAACCTGACGATGTAGCACTACCTCGCATCTAATAACATTCGTGACAATGGGATGATCTAATATCAGGTGCGCCATCTGTTGGATTTTTTTTTTTTTAGTTTGCATGTTATTTTTGGACAGCTATCTGTTGTTTTCTTTTTGAATTACATTTTGTAATTAATTTTTAATCATAATATGCATTTGATTGAATTTTTTTATATACCGTAGAAATAAAAAGGTCCGCACAGAAACAGATTTGACTGTATTTCTTTTGTCTTCGATCTAGATCTTTTAAGGCCCAATATTATATTTTATACTATTGGGCCTTTGTTGTCTACTTCAATTATTTGTATCTTTATTCACCAAAAAATAATACAGTTAAATAATTTTATGTAGGAAATAACAATCAGGTAAAGAAAGCGAAGTTCGATGTAGTACATAAGCGAAAAATTGCAAGTTGTAATTTTTAAACCAATGTGATTTTTTTTTTTTTGAAATGCTGTCATTATATATTAGTTGATCATGAAATTTTTAAAACAGCCACTAAAGAGTTATTAGTTTTAAATTAGTATTTTAATAACATTCTGTTGTCTAAATTAACATCCTTAAATTAGGATTAAAGAAATTAACTTCAAGACCTTTTGCTAAAAAAAAAAAAAAAAAACAAATAAATAAAAGTTAAATGTTAACTTACAATATTTTGGAAAATTAGAATTTATTTTATCTGTCATAATTATTTACAAATAGATATTCCCCATTTTAAATGGGTCTTGCTCTATTCATAAGTGATAACAACATGATTGAAGATATTAGCCCTTGAAGCTAATAATTTTACATTCGGCACAAATTAAATTCTTCTCTATGTGATTCTCTATATCCGCAAAATTCTCTATTTTCTTTACTGAAGATTAGTAAAATGTTGTAAAACTTAATGCAATTTCTAACTTAGATTGTACTGCTTTCTTGAAAATGATACATCCTAAATATTATTTGCACTTGAGGACTTTTCTTTTTTTTTTTTTTTATTTAACGCGATAACATATTCAAAGACGGAAATTATAGGAACATATTTCCATTTTCCCAATGCATATAGATTTTCAATTTCATTTCATGTATATAATTTAGTTCGATGTTCCTCTCGTATCCAGGTTGAGATTCAAGATACATATGGGATTATAACATATGGAAATAGAATATGAAATTTTCTATTGATCAACAACAATGTGCGTAAAGCAGCACATACAGAATAAATCAGTATCAAAGATTCTACTATATGCAGTTCAGAGAATAAATACTATATTCTCATGAATATTGTATTTACTTTGAATTCTATGTTACACGAAAATACTCGACTCAAAATAGTTCGATATCCAACGTTACATGATACATATTTCCTGAATGATGAATTTTGAAATATTTTCGGAACCTTGAAGCACAGAGCTTCGTATTATAAGATCTCTAAAAACTTAAAAATGCAAAAATTTGCAGATTTCAATATTCCTTTAAAATCATCTGAAGTTTTCAATAACTTGTTTCTTATGTACCGGTGAATAATACAGCTTTCACAAAAGTATGTACTACAGTTTTCAGTTACTAATGTTTTTACTTTTAGTATAGTTACGAAATTTAAATTCGAATAATTCTTAAGTTATATTATATCTTTTTTTCCAACAAAAATATGATACTTTGCAGTTATTTATTTTTTGCAAGTCATATACTCAGCTTTTATTATTATCGCATCTAAAAAGGTTTTCTCAATTGTAAGCCAGCATTTTATATTTACAATTAAATAATTATTTTATATTATGTAACAAATAATTGTGAAGGATGGTGATATTTTTCAGAAAAAAATAAAGGATCTATATTTTACAAACATTTTTTTTCTTCTAAGTTAAAATAAGTGAAGATATATGCATGAATTAAACAGGTTTGTCATTTATTCGATATTTTTCCAGGATCTTGTCAAGTTCGAATTCTGGCGGTGGAATGGTTGTTTGTTAGTGGTTCGGAATCCACTTTAAACTGTAGGTCACGGTCTGTTTAGCCTTTGTGTGTACAAGACCGTAGAGCGACAAACCAAATCCAGGATCTTGAGATTTTACTTGTAATTTCGTGTTTTTGGTTTTTATTTCGAAAATTACAGAATATTTTATTTTTGAGCCTTATTGAGGAAACAGGTATACATCATAACTATTATAACATTGAAAAAATTATTTAGAATTTGTTAGTTTTACTAGAAGAAAATAGTTTGACTAAATATTCTCGGCTTTTGATACATTTTTAAGTTTACATAAATATACTAATCTGGCAAATCAGATGCTACTTACTAAGTCTATTTTAGCATTCTTTTATTGTTTCCTGTTGTTTTAAATAGTGCTGTTAAATTTTGTGCTAGACATAATTGGTGAATGAATGTCTATTAATTCAAAAGGAATGAATAAAATGCATTGGAAAAAAAAAACCATAAATGACATGCTCAAAGTTTTAAAATGGAATAGCAGAAGGAAGCAGAATTCAAGAAAAATTAAATCCTAAATGAACGCGGACTGATGGCCAATTGGCTAGCGCTCTGGACGTTCGAATTGGCTAGTGCATTGGCTTCATATTCGAATCTTGGCGGTAGCATGGATGTTTGTCAGTGATTCGGAATCCACATTAAACTGTAAGACCCGGTCTAATTATCTTAATGTGTGCAAAAAGTGACCGTAGAACGACAAACCAAACCTAAATGAATTGCGAGAAAACTAAGCAAATTCTATGAAAACAAATACTCTAAAGATCGAATTCTTAGAAGGAAAGCAGTCACTAGAGGCAAAAACAGGTCTATCACACACACACACACACACAAAACATTGAAAGATTTGCCATGTGACTCTGTTGGGAAAGGATATTTAAGACGCTTGAAATATAAGAGAAACGAGGACGATGAAAATTGAGGAAGAAGAACTGCTTAACATTTATTGAAAGTAAGTAAATATTTGATTTAATAATTTTAAATACTACTTTTGAAACTTGGGATTTCCTTGCTTAAATATTCAGAATTTTACTGGCTTAATCTTGAGTTTTGAATAAAATTGCAATGGTAGCCCTGCTATTAACTCGTAAAACAATAAAGGAATTCGTAAACAAACAAAATTGATTATGTTGCAGTTACTTAAGTTTGTTTACTGAGAATTAAGGATTACATAGAACGTTAGTTGAGGCAGAAATACTGCTGATTAATTTGATTAATTACTGAGAATAAAATGTTAGGTTTTACAATAAAAAATATTAAGTAAAATAATAAATGATAAATAGATGCATTTCTTTGTTCTAATACATAAAATATTTTGATATAAACATGTAACCAGCACTAAAATGCTATTTGCATTCAATGAAATCACGAATAAAAATATACATATCGAATAATTTTAATTTTTTTATAAAATATTTTTTGACATTCAAAACGATTTGAAATGCATACTTCTTCAATATGCAACACTAAGCATTTGTAGAATAATGTTCTTATTAAACACTATTTTTGCAGTGCAATTTTGTAACTATGGTTTTTTTTTTTTTGCTTTTTTATGGATCTTTATATTCATATGCATAATCATTACAAAGGCTTTCATTTACAAAAATCATTTTGTAATACACAAATATTTAGTCAACATATATGAATATCGATAATCATATTTAAACAAATTAATATGTTTTAAAGACTTTCTATTGTATTTTAATTATTTCTGATGTTAAGTTACTAAAAGTCGTGTTAAACATTGTAAACATATTTTATGTATTTCAATTTTTATATGGCCCCTAGAAGTAATACGGCAATAAGGTGCCCAAAATAATGGATTTTAATATAAAGAAAAACTGTCTAACTCAAATTCAAAGTTCTATAACTTGATTAATTTTGATCATAAGTCAACTGAGTTTTTATATTACGTATATGTTTGTATATGAATTCTTTTTGTTGACTATAACTTATATAGTAAAGGAATAGTGTAAAAATTAAATACAGTAATTTGTTTTCAGAAATTTATCAATAAATTGAAACTGCTTCTACGATAAATTATTATTTATTTGGAACATTTTGTACTTGAAGTTATATATATATCTTTGTTTAAAATTAGAAAAACAATAATTGGACAGAGGTAACAGAGAGCTTTCTGCATATAATTTAAATTAACTTCTAGATACTTATTTTTAAATAAACTTTTGCATATGATGTATTAAAAGTTGAGAACTTGCATACATTTCTTTTTATATGACTTGACGAGTTTGAAGACATCATGCATAGCTATTTTTTATTATTTATAAATATTGCTTGGTTGAATTTTCGTTTGTCTTGTTAAATTGATTCGTATAAAAATTATGAATTATTGAAATAGTCATTAATATAACTGAAGTAGAAATTGTGTTTTTTTTTTTTTATAAAAAAAAATATATTATATTTTAATCTTCTAACTTGACCTGTTTTTGAAAGATAATATCAGTCATGAATGCATTATTTTAGTGAAAAGATATTTTTAAATTTTTGAAGTACTTCCAACATATTCACAGTTAAGATTAAAATGTATCTTTTCAGAAAGTTTGATTTATTTATGCCGATATGTGTAAAGCATATGACAATCACGCCTGTCAATTTAAATTTTAATTTAACGCAATCTATCGCTGTAAAAAATCAATTTTCGACATTGATCACTAGACAAGTCTAAAAGGTTTTATATTTTATTATTTGTCTTAGCTTTATTGAAGTGGAAGGAAACACGGTTTAAACATATATTTTGGCTATTAGGTTTTTTTTCCCCTTGTTGATATCAGTTCGAATTTGAATCAATTTTTTCTTTTACTTATGATTTTTAAGTTTAAAGTATTGTGTATAAAAGTATATGCATTTTCTTGGTTGCTATATGTATATGCATTATATTGTATTATATGCATTGTATTATATGCATATGCAAAGTATATGAATTTTTGTTTAGCATTTATATTATCATTTAAATAAATTGAAATTCAAGGATGGTTTTGTGTAAATCTTCAGAAACATGGAATTTTTTAAAGATGCGTTGAATTATGGAATAACATTGCGATGAACATTTCATGTGGATACACAAATCAATATGGAAATATTGAACAGAGTTCATTTTTTGATTTCTATTCAAAAACATTTCTTTAATGTTTCTTGATGGAAGATAAAACGTTTTACGGTGTTACTTTAAAATATTCTTAGTGTCAAGAAATCACAGAGTTAAAATTTATCACACACACATATATTACTACATTTGTTGAATATTAGTTTTCTTCTGAAATTGTATTCTAATTAAGCCCCTTGCGATATCTAAGTTGTATTCTGAGGTCTATTAAATCTTTAAAAGGATATTTTCGTAATTTGTTTTATAAGACATAAGTTGATCGTAAACAAATAAAAAATAAATTATACTTTAACAAACATGTTTCTTACATGACACAGAATTTAAAATGACTATGTAATTATTATTATATTTTAAATCTTAATATCATAATCTTAATATCACTTAAATCTTAATATAATCATATTTTAAATCTTTCATTATTAAATTATATTTGTAACACAGTAGTTTAAGTTTTCTAGGTTAATACGTCAACTAATAAGTTATAAACATCTGCGTTGTGTCTAAACTGTAGTACATAAAGAAAACTTTTACTTATATAAGATTTTCTAATGTACACCTTTTTTTACATTAAAAATGTGTTTTGTAGTTTAACAGACATTAAAAATCTTAGTGAAATGAAACTGGTTTAATTTGATAACCAAATCACAAGTTTTTAAAATATATATAAATAAGTTATAAAATTCCAGTTTTCTATATTAGGTATTTTTTCTGTCTTTAAAAACAAAAATCATAATAAAAGTTATTTTTAATTAAATATTACTGCCATTTATAAAAGATATTTCAAGAAAATTTGATTTTCGTCCTGTTCACCAAATTTATTGACAACTACACCACCACCACACCACACCACACCACTGTGCCTAGAGCTGGGTTGCCCCTTTACAATTGGAGAATGATGTGGGTGAGAAGAAGTGTGATTGGGCTCCGTGACGTTCTACGGCCATATGAGACAGAGAGCTAAGGATTTAAAGTGGATTTCGAACCATTACACAAACATCTATGACACAGCCGGGATTCGAACCCGATACCTGTGGCACCTAGAGCCAGAGCGCTAGCCACCTAGCCTTCAGGTCCCCAAATTTATTAACCAGTCATTCGTTTCAATATCAGTCTCATTTATAACACTGCAAACACGTTTTAATTCTTCTCCAAACAATGCTAAGCGGCCTGATGGCCAATTTGCTAGCCCTCTGGCCTTGGTACCATAGGCTTCAGGTTCGAATCCTTATGTGGCATGGGGCTTTGTTAGTGGCCCTTGTTAAACTATATTTCCCTGTCTATTTAGTCTAAATTGTGCACAAAAATGACCGTAGAGTGACAAAAAATTTAATCTCTAATTTACCTTCTATATATCCCCTTAAGCTTTTATGAATGCTTTTTATATAAATTAAATTATTCGTTTCCTAAAGAATGAAAATTGAATCTGAAAGTGTCGGAAAATTATAAAGTGTTAATTCTAACTATTATCGTATAATTATCTTCATGATATTTCCAAGCATATTAGTATAGTTATCCAATTTTAAATTTCTTTAGTAATAGCTCTTATCTAAAATATGTTATACCTAAATAAACGTTTTAATACAAATTCTAATTTTATCAGAAAAAGTGGCTTGACTGTGTAAATTTCTTAAAAAAGGAAATATTTTTAAATATATGATTGTTATTTATGATTCAAAAATGAATACTTAAACAAGAATATATTATTTCTGTATTTAATACAATTAGAACTTTAGAACTTTATTCATTTTTACAATCATTTTTCATTTTTAAATGAGTAATATATTTTTATTGATTTAATGCAGTTACAGTAAAGTATTTTTGGCAGTGGAGATTACTTCCCAATTTGGCAGTTAATAATATACTATATTTGGAATAAATTAATTTAAAAATGCCTAATTTCCTTTCTAATAAATCCTTAAAATGGCCGTAATAACATTTTCTTAATCCAATTCAAATTTATGCCATAGTTTTAAATAAATCTTTTAATGAAGTATATATGGTTAAAAAGAAACCGAAATTTATCAATTAAAAGAAATAAAATTTATAAATGGAAAATACTTTGGTTAATAATCATTAGATGGTTTATATAATTAGTTATTTACACAATAGGTCTAGAAACAGCTAATCATTATTTTTCATATTTTTCTTTGTTTCATTAATTGAAAAATTTATATTCTATATAAAATTTATATAGGATTAAATGTGTATTAAACATGAATATTTTATATTTGTGATTCCCAAAAGCATTTAAATAATTTTTAAATATTATATTAATTATTTTTTATTAATTAAAAACAATTCGTAATAATATAATTTTTAATTAATTTAGATTTTTTAAAATGATTTAATTTATTTGACAAATTTTCTTTTCAATTTTACGGTTTTAAACCTACTTTATTTATAAGCTATTTAATTTCTGTAATTTTAATAACAGTTTATATACAGAATGGGAAATTTTAAAACAGTTTTAATCTAGTATCTCATATTTAATATGAAAAATTCTTGTTATAATAACAATAAGGTATCTTCAGATATCAATATTCAATGAACATATATAAAATTTACTTACTGACTTTTATGAAGTATTACTTAGAATTGAATAGCTTATTCTACGTTATAACAGTTCAATTTGAGCTTTTTTTCATAGGTTATTTTAAATTATTATTTATTTTCTATAAATTAACATTTTTTATGTAACTATTTTTATGTAAAAACATTTTATAAAATCGATATGGGGAGCATGCTGAAAATTAGACCTTTTATCTGAGTTTGATTAACTTAAAACCTGCGTATAATTTGGAAAATCTAAATAAATCATCATGTAGAGGAAGGCTGACTGATTCTAGTCTGAAAAGGGTAATGGAACACGTGCGGGTAGCTGAGGGAGTTGAGTTAGAATCCAGATACCTGCGCTCATTTCCTGCAGTCGTATCTCGGGATCTATATGTGATACAATTGTGATCAAAGGCTCATTTTAAATGTTTCAGCATGATCTAACTAAGTATAATGATAAAATCTACAATAAAATAAACTTTATATATTTAAAATCCAACAATAAATGAAATATTTGGAGATATTTAACAATGTTGACTTATATATAACGAAGATGGAAGTAAAATTCGAGGTAACGTATTATAGGAAGTAGAGAGGCCCCAAAAAAATTCCAGAGCATCAAACGTCACATGCAGGTCGACAACATGAGTACAAGTCCTTGGGTGGAAGTTTAGCTGCCGCATCACTCGTAGTTGTCTCATCTAGAGGTATTGAAGAGAGTCTATTATAGCAAATTTTCCCATGGGAAGAGTTCGGCATTTCATTTTCAGGAGAGAGGAATGTATACTCTTTGACAAGTGCATAATAACAACACAACACTTAAATTCGACAGTAGATAAGCAGTGTTGTGGATATGTATATTCCATGCAATTAGTGTTTTGTACTAATGAGAACAAGCTGTTATTTAAACCTAATAGCAGATATTCAGTGTCATGTATAATAAGATTCATGAAATTAGCGATTGTCTGTGCGGCTTTCGGAAGAATAATGACCCATCAGTAGAAACAATTATTAATGGGATATGGACTACACCATATGTTGTTCCATCGTGATTGGTGATAGATCATGGAGAAAGAGTCTACTGCAAAGAGAAGTGATTGGAACTGACCCCTCCCCCTCTTGACGGATTTTCTTATAGGGGGATTTGGAGAAGAAAAGAGTTCTGAGACGAGTCGACAAGGAGTATTATTTTCTCTTGGAGGCTGGCTGGAGTTTCCATCTGTTCCCAAAGCTCCTCTAATCTCGCCAGAGGCTCCAATCTTCTGACAGTTATGATGTAGAAACTGTTTCAAACATCGAGAAAACTAGAGGGCGTTTCTGATGCTCAGCATCTTGCCTCGTGAGTCGGAGTACCTGGTGAGATTTTCCGTGTTTTCTCCCATACGATAGCAAATGCGGGGTAGTTTTCCCTAAAAGTCTTCCTGGAAGACACTGTCCTTCTTCAGAGGCACGCTGCCCCCCCCCTTCCCCTTCCCCGCCTTTCCTTCCTCCAGGAGACCATGGATTCATGGACTTGGTCTAGATGTTGTCTACCAAGTGGGATAAGAAAAAAAAGACAAGCATTTGATTCAATATTTGAAATTAATTCAACGTTTTAAGTAATTTAAATGTTCTTATAAATATTCAATTTGTTTTTATAGATATTAAATTATTAAAACCAATATCACGTAACTCTGTTTGTAATCAGTTAACGAAATGGAGATAAATTCCAGATAAATAAATAAAATATACGCAAATAAAATCCAGATAACATCATAATAAATAAATGATATCAAGAATGGCAAATGAATTTTCAATTTTATGCATTGATGCGATGTATAATTTGCTTAAAATATTTATCTTGTATAACCATTTAGGGTAATTAAAATATTTGTGTTTATTCGACTGCATAAACATTTGAAAATATTCCTTCTAAAAATGTCTTTCACAATTATATTTATTTAAAAAAATCAGTTCCTTATTTGTTTTGTTAATTGAACTGTCTGACATTTGAAATTATGCAAAAAAATTCACTTTGATTAAAAATTATTTTATTCATAATTGATTGAGATTATTCATATTGTTTTATTTAGTATTGTTCTAATTCAATAATTAACTAAAAATTAAGAATGCATGTATATATATATGTATGTAATGTCTGTATACAAATTCTTAGTTAATTAGTGAATTATATACATTTCTTAATTTTTGTGCATTGTTTTCATGGTAATTCAACAGATTCTTTTTCAAATATCCTTATTTTAAGGAGAAATGCAATGAATTTAAATTAAGGCTTTTGCCAAAGTTTGTTCATTATATGGATTTTTATCAATTTAATTCTATAATAAATGATATTATACCATTAATAACTAACTGCAAGCCAATCAGTTTTTGATTTTTGAGCTACATAAACTTATAAAATAGTTTAATGAAAGATATTTTGTTTAAATAATACAAAAAAAAAAAAAAAAAAATATATTTTGTATACATTTCTTTTAAAGTTTCCTCTTAAAAGAAATCTTTTAAGATTTATTTTTCATGTTCCTTTAATAAGGGTTTATTGAATAAGTTTTTTCATTATACAATAATTTCTATATTTATTTAACATGGCATTAAATTATTTTTAAACACAAAAGACCTGTTTTAGTAAATCGTATGAAAATAGTAGGAAATAACTTTCTAGTTGTTATATAAAATAACAATAACTTAAAAATTACTGTCATATTTTTTTTTAATATTTTACTATTTGACACTTGAATTTTATATTGTCATATAAGTTTAAATGATTTCATTAAAAGTGTAGATGCCTTGTTCTTTTAGTGTATAGTTAATTGTTAATTAATCATGTCTCTATAGTGGAAATTATCTGAAAAAAAAAATAGAATATTTCTTTAAGGCACATTTCTTTTCTGTTATATTTATGCAACTCTGAATCCATTTAAATAGATTTCCCTACTTTTGAAGTAAAAAAAAAAAAAAAAAAAACATTCTAAAACTTTCCAATAAAAATATTTTGTACTTACAGGATAAAATAATTAAATTATTTTTAATTAGTCCCTGTGTGTATTTATATTTCATTTTTAATCTTTAAAGGATTATTTAATATTCTATCATTTATTCAAAATTTAATCTAGAAAATGAGTCATAATATGTATCAAGAGATAAAGTATCGATTTATTCTTTATTCTATAATATTAAAATTCCCTGAAGATTATTAAATTACTTTACATATAAATGACAATATAATCTAGGATTTCGAAGTCTGAATTTATAATGTTATACTTTCCTAATTTTAAATTGTATTAGAAGTATAGTACCTTAAATAGTTACCTTTGTAAATAGTAATTTTAATTATTATTATAATTTTGTAATTTTAATTATTATTATAATTTTTGTAATTTTAATTATTATTATAATTTTGTAATTTTAATTATTATAATTTTTGTTTTAACTTTTGTAGTATTTTAGTTACCTTTGTAAGGATAACCGATCATAATATAGTAATTTTTTATCAAATGTTCTGTTTTTTTTCAGTTTTAGGAAAAAGATTTTTTTATGATATCAGGTTGGTTCAACTGAAAAAAATAAATCGATTTTTACATTTGCAACTATGGTTTTGATAATATATTCTCAACAAAACATTTATATCTGAATAAAACAGGTATTTAAAAAAAAAACATCAAATTATTTACAAAATATATACAAAAAGTTGAAAGACTTTTTTCCATAATGAAATAAACTATTTGATTAAAATTGCATTTTTTGTCATATAATAATTAAGCATATAACAAATGGGAAAAAAAAATGTAATGGAGAAAAAATGTTTTCGTAGACGATTATGATTATTATTTCCTGAAAAAAAATGAATTTTTTACATTTTCTACAATTATAGTTATGGTTTTGAGTATATATTCTCAACAAAACATGTTTATCTGAATAAAACTGGTATTTAAAAAAATATCAAATTATTTACCAAAATATATTAAATAAGTTATTTCCATAATTAAAAAGAAATTATTTGATTAAAATTACATTTATTTTCATGAAATAATTAAGCATAAAATAAATGGAAAGAAATAAATTGGAGAAAATAACCTTTCCGTACACGATTGTTGAAGAAAGATTGCAAAAAAATAATAAATATCTGCTTCTTTTTTACCATAAGCCTTCCTGCAAAAAGAAAAGAGCAAATTTGATTTTGAAGATTTCACTTCACTTCAAACGATATCAATATGATTATAATACTTGTTTCTTATTTCATTTGGATACATAATGGAACTCATGAAAAAGTATCTGATGTCGAAGGCCTCATAAAATTCTAAGAAAATTGATATTATTCGTAATTTTGAAAGGTGAACATAAGCAATTCAAAGACGGCTGTCTGTTCAATTTCAGTATTGTTAAGACAGCGAATGCGTCTTGTTAAATAAGCCTTAAAGGTGTAGAAATGGAAGTGCGAGATGAATTCTCATTTCCATATCTTATTTTTTTCTCAATTTTTTTTTTTTATCAGAACGAGGATTTGAATACGTTAGAAAATACCAATAAAAACATGCATTTTTTAGTCATATTGATTTTCATCGAATTTATTTCAAGAATCGAGAAGTTTTAAATGATTTCTTTAACAAAAATTGTATTTAAACACATTTCAGAATATTGTAATGCAAACTTAATATTTCAGTTAGATAATTTCATTTTTAACTTTTAAAAATTATTCAAGAGATATTTAAAAATAAATAATTTAAAGTCTCTCTATTGAAGTTATAAAATAAACTATATTTATAACGTATTTAGCATATTTATAACGTTTATAGCATATTTAGCATAACTAACATATTTATAACGTTTATAGCATATTTAGCATAAATAACATATTTATAACGTTTAAAGCATACGTTTTTAGCACATTTTAGCATAATAACATATTTATAACGTTTTATAGCACATTTAGCATGACTAACATATTTATAACGTTTATTAGCATAATATAACGTTTACATATTTAGCATAACTTTAACACATTTACAATATTTAGCATATTTATATAAATAGCATATTTAGCATAACTAGAATATTTATTGAAGTTATAAAATAAAAACAATAAATCATAATTTTTATCCCATCAATTTAATTATATCGGAATTACTTATAATTATTAAACGCTTTATATCATTTATTTACCTAAAGTCTTAAAAATATATATATATATATAATATAAAAAGATCATTTGAGAGCAATTATATTGTAATTTGCTATAATAATAATTATTTTTAACAATTAGTTTGAATGAATAATTATATGAACGCTTTTTTTTAAGTAAAGCATACTAATTTAAGTTACTCTATTTACTACATTTATTTATTCTTGTTAAAAATGAACTATTTCCACATATGAAATCAACTCAGGTGAGGAAGAAATTCCTACAAAACGCTTCATTCTTTTTATTAAGATTTCAAATAAATACATTATTTAAACATTCAAAGAGTTTTTAGAAATATTTTTTTTTTTTTTTTTTGATATATGTTCTTTTATACATCTAATGTTCACAATGCTTTGTACTGACACAATGTAAATTGTATAAAGATGCATAATGTAAAAAAAAAAATTTCTAAAGGAATATCTTATCATTGTACTTCAAAGAAAGCTTTGAATTTCACAATGTCAGGCTAAAGAAATGCATCAGAACTGAAGCATTATAGATCTGAGTAATGGTAGTAAATATCTGAAATATTCCATTATGAGATTTTGGATTGGAATAAAAAGTTGGTTAAACATTCACAATGATATGTTTAGAATTTCGCAATTTCTCCAAAGTACCTAAATGTACAGCTCATTTAATAAATTAATATTGAAGTTGTTAATAGGTTAAAATATTTCTAACTTTATTCTTTACTATGTTGCTGGAATAAAAATAAAATTTAATTAATGAAATAAAACATTTTTCAAATAAATTTAGATATTTTATAACTAAATTTAAAAAAAAGCACAGACAAAAATATTGTAAAACCCATAGAATTTGCTGCTTGATAATTTTTTAATTCCATCAATGTACTAGGTGTGATAAATTAAAAATTAAGAAATCTTATTGATTGAGAAATTAAAATTCAAATCTATTTTTCTAAACCTTCACATTATTTCATTCAGTATATGATACATCTATTTACACAATTTGTATAATTTTTGTAAAATAGTTTAAAAACATTCTAACGAGGTTATTGCTGTATTTCACATACAGGAAATACGTCTTTTGTAGGTTATACATAGTTAAAAGACCAATTGAAAATTAGCTAATATCTCATATGATATACAAATCAGAGAAAAATAGAGAAATTCATTTTTGTAATTATTTTAAGCTTTATACTTGAATTGTTAATGGTAAACCTACTTCGTGGCATGTGATAAATAGATGATGGTTTGATTCCTTTCTTCTAATTCTTATAGCAATCACGTATTTTCAAAACCAGCAGTCTTGGAATTTGAGACACTGATATTCGAATTGCTTGTGGGACTTGTGGGACTTTCTCTCAAACGACAGGAGAATGGGAAACAGTTACACCTGAAAGTCTTTTCTACCCAAGACTGTTCCTGCTGCTACATGAAATATGAATACCTTTATACAGAGTGATTATAGTAAAAAAAACTTTCTCGATATATGAATCTCTAGCTATCATACCATTCACAGAAACTGAATAAAATTTTGGTTTGAGGTATTTTTAGGTATGCGCTCAAAGTTCATATCAGAAACGAAAGTTAAACTTTAAAATTTACGGTTACAGTGATATGAATTCGAAATTTCAAATGACAACGCCTATTATTTTTTTCAATTCCTTCTATTAGCTCACACTCTCCTATATATATCTTGTTAAAATTTTCGATCGTTAATAAAATACTTTTTATTCATCCACTCAAGCTCAAATACGTTTTTTTTTAACTTTTAGTGGATGACACTTGTTGTTAATATAGTTTTTTCAAATATTAATTCGGTAATTAAATTAAATTTAATTAATTTTAGTTTTTTTTTTTTCGATTTAAGTTGCATATATCTACCAATAGATGGTGCCAGATAAACTTTAAAAAAAATGAATGACAATTATTTATAAAGGACTTTCTGTAATAGAGTGAAAAAAAAAAAAGAAATTGACTTTAAAATTTTTTTTTTATATTACTTGTTTTATTGGAATGTTATCTCCATAGTGAACCACTATAAATAGTTTAATAGTAACTGTTGTTTTTCATATGATCCTTGAGCGCATACCTCAAAATATCTTAAACCAAAATTTCATATCTGTGAAATATATGATAACCAAGGACTCGTATATCGAGAATACCTTTTTATAATCATCCTGTATAAGAAAAGTAATACATGGGAAAACAATGCCCTTTTAATTATACATTGATAAACTGGTGCTAATAATTTTTTTTATTTTATCAGGTTTCTATATATTGTAAAGTAACAGACGTTTTCAAATTATAAGCAATTAAAGGTAAGAAATAAATCAAATTATCAGCAAAACTTCCTGTAAGTTCTAAATTTGTTATATACGCAACTGGCCATTAAAAATTGCTTCACCAGGAAGAAACGCACATAACAAAATGATATTTATTGGACAAATGTATTAAATTGAAATAACCAGTGATTAAAATTTCAAGAAATTTAGATGCATAGATCCTCAGAAACCAGTGCCCAGAACAACTATCTCTGGCAGTAATAACAGCACTTATACGCCTGGACATTGAGTGAAACAGAGATTGGATGGTATGTACAGGTACAAATGCGCATGTAGCTTCAACACGATGCCACAGCTCATCAACCGTAGTGACTGGCGTATGGTGACGCACCAGTCGCTCAGCAACCATGGACCAGACGTTTTCTATTGGCGAGAGATCTGGTGAACGTGCAGGCCAGGGCAACAGCCGAACATTTTTCGTATCAAGGAAGATCCGTACAATACCGACAACACGCGGTCGTGCATTATCCTGCTGAAACGTAGGGTTTTGCAGGGATCGAATAGAGGGTAGAGCCATGGGTCGTAACGTACCAGAAATGTAACGTGCACTGTTAAAAGTGCCGTCAATGCGAACAAGAGGTGACCGAGATGTGTTTCCAATAGCACCCTACACCATCACGCCAGGTGATGGGCCAGTATGACGATGACGAATGCACGCTGCCAATGTGCGTTCACCACGATGCTGCCAAACACGGATACGACCATCTTGATGATGTAAACAGAACCTGATTCATCTGAAAAAAATGACGTCTCGCCGTTCGTGAACCCTGGTTTGTTATTGATCACACCATTGAGGACGCTTCTGTCTGTGATGCAGCGTCAAGGGTAGCCGTAGGCATGGTCTCCGAACTGAGAGTCCATGCTGCTGCAAACGTCGTCGAACTGTTAGTGCAGACACTTGTTGTCTTGCAAACGACCCTAATTCTTGACTCAGGGCTCGGAACGTGGCTGCATGATCCATTAAGGCCATACTTGTAGCATGCCTATCTTCTCGGCTAGGGGGTCATTGAGATCCAGCACGGCGTTACGTAATATCGTCCTGAACCCATCGATTCCATATTCTGCTAACAGTCACTGGATCTCGACCGACGCGAGAAAAAAATACTGCGATGCCATAAACCACAATCCCGATACGCTACAATTCGACCTTTATCAAAGTCAGAAACGTGCAGGTACGCATTTCTGCTTCTTACTCGAAGCATCACAACAACTTTTCACCAGGCAATAACGTTTAAATGCAATTGTATGAGAAACCGGCTGAACAAATTCTCTCATTTAAACACATTGTACGCCTGCTTTGTCTGAATGCACTGAAAAGCTAATCATTTGCATATCATAGCACCTTCGTCCTTGCGTTTAAATTTCTCGTCTGTAGCATGTCGCCTTCTTGGTGTAGCAATTTTAATGGCAGTAGTGTATATAAAATTGCTACTTATAGTATAAATTAAATAGTAAACATTACAATTATTTGGAACATAATATTTTTCAATTACATCTCGATGACAATATATTTTTATTTTTGAAACAGTATCTGATCAATTAAAAAAAGTAATTCGTATGAAATATCATTCGGGGTTTTTTTTATGATTCTTGTGTTAATTTAAATGATATTCTTTATTATGTGCTAGAGATTTTAGAGCAAATGATTTAATTGACATATTCAAAATTCACATAATATATAAAGAAAGTACTAAACATTTTGTTTTAGAGAAAAAATGAGTAGTTTCCTGCAAAGATGTTTTTATAAGTTAAGGAAAAATAATGTTTAACATTATTTAAGAAAAAAACAATATTTATGTTAGCTTTACTTAAGAAAATAATTTTTTAAATTACTTCGCAAAGATTAAATAATTTTTTTTTTTTATTTATAATCAATGTCTGTCCATTGGAATTAGATTATGAAATCAAAACATGCTAACTATTTACGATGTCTGAGTTTAATTTCATGGTTATTATTTGAATTATAAGTTCTGATTATAGTATTTGAATGCATTGGCAGAATTTTATAAATTCATATCCAAGTTTACTACAATAAAGTATTTTGTGTCCTGATGGTCGTATTAAAATTATAATTAGTGGTAACTATAATTATATTTATGGTCGTATTATAATTATAGTTGGGTAAATAAATGCACGATAAGAACATGTTTATTTAAATAAGTTTTGGTTAAAAATTGGAATTAGAATAATGGTTTTGAAATAAGTTGCTTTGTGAAAATAAAGTCACCAAATTTAATTATTAAATAAAGTTAATATTTTAAAACTTGAGCACAATTCCTAAATTTTTGAATTTGTTATGATAATATGATAGGATTCTATACAGAGGATTAAAATAAGAATGATTCCAGTAATAATTTCCATTTAAAATTAACAAAAGTGGAATTTCAATACGCAGCGTGATTTTAATGAAGTCCCACTTTCAAAATGATGTAAAAAGAACCACTCTTCACAATGAGTTCAAATTTGAACTGAAGACACTTGAAGAAAGGAGAAACGGTATGGCATCAAAAATGCTCCACCGATTTTTCCCATCCAATTTGGTATGACCTTGTCGTGGTGGATGGGCTTTCCACTAACAGTGTCACAAATGTTGAAAGATTTGGAAGTCATTTTTTCTTCAAAAACCGAAACAATAATCACATTGCACTTCAGTAGGTTTGATGTGGAACTCATGCCAAATACGTTGTCATTTCGATTCAAAATATCACTGGCAGCCGAATTCACTTTCGTTATGCCACTTACAGAGCCATCTATTAATACACTTTGAAACTTTTTTTGATACCGTACCGTTTCCCCTCTTCTTCAAGTATCTTCAGTTCAAATGTGAACTCATTGTAACGAGTGTTTCTTTTTTATAGCATTTTGAAAGTGAGACTTATAATCACTATGTATATGTAACATACATAAGTTAATACATAGGATCATGTCAATCAAATTAGTTTAATCAGAAATAAAGTACTATACAAGTCTGTTGTAAATATTTTATTATTTTGAACTTTTATACGAAATAAATTTTAAATAATTATGAAAAATAATCATATCTAACATAAAATTTCAAATTTGATAAAATGCTTTTCTTTAATTAACTTTCTATTGAAAAATTAATACTTCACCTTCAAGTAAAAATTTATAATATTATATAATTTTGCATGTTTAGAATTTTGTTTTATGTTTATTCTATAATTTTTTAATACACTTATAATTTTTTAATACACTTAATAATTTTTTTAATGCATTTTACACATAATTTCACTATATATGTAACTTACATAAGTTAATACAAAGGATCATGTTAATCAAATTAGTTTTAATCAGAAATAAAGTACTGTATAAGTCTGTTATAAAATTTTATTTTGAGCTTTTATAAAAAATAAATCTTAAATAATTAAGAAAAATAATCATATCTAACACAAAATTTGAAGAAAAAAAAATTATTTAGTTAACGTTCTATTCAGAAGCTAATACTACAATTTCAAGTAAATTTTTTTATAGTCTTACACAACTTGCATGTTAAAAAATTTTCAAGGTCTGTTTAATATTACATGTTTTATGTTCGTTCCGTAATTTTTTTAATACATTTAGAAAGAAGATTGAAAACTACGTTAACAAAAAGTTTTTAGAAAGAGAATAAAATCTACTTAAGAAAGACATCACGGGGAATACATATGTCTCTTTTCAATAGCTCAAATCTAATTTCTAAATTGCATTTCACTGCAAAGTACTGTGGGCAATCATTCTCTTGAATCATCCAACCATATCATAACATCGGTATGTGGAAATTTGATTGAAACCGACTCTACTCTTTAGTGGTATGCTATTTTATAGTCCATTAGTGCACATTTCACTTATTTTGGAGCCTAAAAGAAGACATAATCATAATCAGTAGACCGTTAACTAGCGAGATCTGTTGTAAGTACTTTTATCAATTTCAAAAATTACTTAGTAGTCATTGTTGACCAACGGTATTACCCATGAATAAACCAACAGGCAATTTACAAACGAGATTTATTATGATTATATCATAATTTACTGAGTTTCAAGTAAAATAGATGTCATTTTTTTTTTTTAAATAGCTTCAACCTTAATCAAATGAAGTGCGAGTAATGTTAAAATATTTTGAAGGTGTTTGTATAATACATATAGAGGGTGTGGGGAATGTTAATATTTATAATTTAATCATAGATAATTGCAATTATTTTGTCAAATTCATATGATTTAAAATATAAAAAAATTACATGTGTAAATTATTAAAAACGACTGTATGCATCTTGAAAGTAGAATTAAAATTTGAGACACAGTTGTAAAACAAAAACTGGTAAAATTTTATAAAATTTAAAATACTTATATTGAAATAATCTCAATAAGATGTATTTTAGCTCAATAAATCTTATGAATTCTTCATTTTGTATTGATTTAATGTGTATTTCTTTTTCATCTGACACACTTGCATAAACAATACATACATTTTATGATTATCTCATAATTTACTGAATTTCAAGCTAAAATAGATGTTATTTTGTTAATAGTTTCAACCTTAATCAAATGAAGTACCAGTAATGTGAGAATATTTTGAAGGTATTTGTATGATACATATACATGAGGGTGTGTGAAAGAGGTCGTATTTATAATTTAATCATAAATAAATACAATTATTTATTCGGATTCATATGATTTAAAATACAAAAATATACACGTGTAAATTATTAAAAAAAAAAAAAAAAAAATGTATGCATCTTGAAAGTAGAATTAAAATGTGAGATACGGTTGAAAAACAAAAACTAGTAAAATTTTATAAAATTTAAAATAGTTGTAGTGAAATGATCTCAACAAAATGCATTTTATCTCAATAAATCTTATATATGAATTTCTTATATTTATCTATGAATATTATTATATTATTAATATTATTATATGAAAATCTACCAGTAGGTAGACGGCCTTGGCCTACACTGGGCTGTTGCGCCAATGATGATGATGATTATTATATGAATAATGTTATTATATTATAAATTGTAAGATATATAAATGTGATAAAATACTGCACAATTTAAATGTATTTCCAATTAAATTTTATTATTATTTAATTAAATGTATTACATACAAAAATTATATTCCTAAAAATCTTTTAATTAAAGTATACTTTCTAATAAAAATATGCCAGAAAAAACAATATCAGATGAAAACATAGTTCTCATTAAAAAATGTAACTAAAAATTAATGCATCACTTGATAAAGCAGTATTGAAGAAAAATAAAAACTTCCTTCTGAAGATCAATGTTTTACATCCTTTGCCAGAAATATGAGGCTCGCTTTAAAAATTATTTTTCGAATTTATTTAGGATAAATAAGATTTTACAATTTTCTTCTGAAAATATAGGCAAAAACATGTTTTTACCAATAAATTAAAAATTTATTTTGACTTTTCTTTAAATTTAATTTTTTTTTTTTTTTTTTAATTTTTCTTCTTTGCTTTAAGGTACAGCGTTTTTCGAATAGCTTAATAATATAGTTTTATAAATAATTATTTACCGTTGTTTAAATGTTTTATAAATCTAAAAGATTTCAAAATCTTCTTGAAAATTTCAAACTTTCAAGAACTAACATTTATTTATTGCTTCTGTATTTGTTCTTACATGACCAAGAACCCTCCCCCAATTCAGATTTTAAATTAAAGTAAGCGAATCAGCGTCAACGAATCATTTATTATATCGTCAGTATTTTTAAGCATTTCAGCATCGAATCATTTATTATATCGTTATTATTCGTCAGCGAATCATTTATTATATAATTCAACTCTAAAAATTTTATTTGAATTTAAACGTGTAATTTTACAATTAAATCACATGCAGTTTCAAGACAATAGCATCATATTCTATTGCAAATTTATATTTTCTGCATTAAGATGCAATATGGGTTCAAAGACCTTGGGTAAATAATAAAAAAAATTATATTGTTTATGTAATTCCTTTGATACCAGAACCATATGACCATAAAAAATAAAGTAATTTCAAAAGAATTGTCTTTATAATTTATACAATTTTCAATTCTTTTTATCATTTGTATTTGCAATGGATCTGTGCTCTTGTAAATGTTCCTCTAAACTATATTTTATGCGCTTGAATTCTTTATTGTTTCCAGATTTTTATGTTTTATAGTTTGATGCTTATCTTTCCTTGGTATCATGGGTGCTTCCCTGTTATATTACTATATTTTTAAAAGAATTCCTTTTTATTGAATTTGTCTAGAAATGCTCTTGTCTCGAATTTAATTTCCATCTGTAATATAAATTTGATTCATTGAGAAATATTCATTCCTTATTTCATAAGTTTAATATTCAGTGTTGTACTGATTGAGTAATGACTTATTTATTTCTACATGGTTACTTCTCCAATACAGATGATGAATAAGGTATTTTTGTAAACATTATAAATGAAAATTCCTTTCAAAACATTTATTTTTAAAAATTTAGTCATCACGAAAAAAATTTTTTTTTTCATTTATTTATTTATTCTTTTCAAAACATTTATTTTAAAAAATTTCATCATCACAAAAAAAAAAAAAAAAAAATTCATTTATTTATTCACTTTCAAAACATTTATTTTAAAAAAATTCATGATCACAAAAAAATTTCGTTGTATTTATTTATTTATTTATTTTTGCCTTTTACTGCTTATTCCCACTATAGTTTTATTTATGTCGTAATAAGTTACAAAGGTTAATTCACTTAAATACTAATTAAAAATAAATTTTGTTTTATTGATCTTTTTTAATAAATTTAATAAAGTAAATTTCTACTTTTAGAGAATCCTTATCTGTTGAGTATTTTGCAATCGTTTGAAAAACATATTTCACTGGTGCTTATTAAATATGAGGGTTTATTAAATAAAATTTTGAATAGAATAATTCTTTACTGTCTAGAAAAAACAATAGCTTTATTTCCAGTCTATGATTATGTACTTTCCAAAAACAAATAGCTAAAACACCTGTTATGAAAAAGATCTGTTTTAAAATAGAGCTTCGTACAAATACATAAAACTAAGAAAGATTAGGTATTGAATTAAAGTATTAGATAATCTTTTTGATAATTTATCACGTTTAAATGAATGTGAAACTTTTAGTATGGAAAAAAAAATTGTTACTCATTAAATTTAAGTATTTTAACGATTAAATATAAATATTTTTTTTTAACTTTATGGTTTCAGAAATTTACTTTTATTGGAAATTTTTTTCTTCTAAACTTCAAAGCCATAAAAATAACATACCTATTGGTATTATACACATAAAAAGGCTGCATTATAATACTAAAGAATTGGATAGAAAATGCAATTTACAAATTTAAAAATGCTAACTTGAAAACTGATGGAATTTTCAGTCACTTGGGTACCTAAAAACTAGGGGCTCGAAGCTTAATTAATTTACCTGAGGAAAGAGTTCTTTTAACTTTTTTTCTTTTATTTTGCTAAATTTGGAAATGGGGTATTTTCTGTTAGAGATGACGAAAATTTGCTTCACATTTACTTGTTTACAGAAGAATTTTTTAAGCAGAATAAAGAACGTTTTAATTTTTGTTTTCTTTCAAAAATATGTTATTTGAAGAAACTACTCGATACCAAAAGCATTGAAATAAAATTAATATTTTTTTCTTCATTTGAAATAATAAATGTAGTGAGAATATATTACGACCTTTCTTTAAAAATGTTATTTTCTAAATGTAACTCAAAATAAATGCCAATTCAATGAAATTTATTCATTTAGTACTAAACATTTTTAATCAAGCATTACAGTACTATTTTTAAAAAACCCTTTAAATAGCAATTCAATATTAAGGAAATTAGTATTTTAAATGTAATTTGTAAAATGCATTCTTTTGTCATAGAAGATCACACTTTATAATAAATACTGTGATATAAACATATTTCAGCTGAATTTTCTATAGCACCAGTGATTAAAAAATTTTTGCACATTTGCATTTTTGTTTTTTAAGAACATTTCAAATTATGAAGTTTCAGAAATTAATGTCATAGTTATAGAATTTTCTATCAGAAATTAAATTTTATTCGCATATTGTTTTCAGTAATGAAATAATTCATTTATATTCTAACATTCGATATTATATTATATAAAATATTTTTCATATTACATTGTGCTTCATATAGCATGATAATAATTACCATTGTATACTTTACTTGAGTCTTCTAAAATTAAATGAAAATGGAAAATAAGAATTTTTTTTTTTTTTTATTTTCTAAAGTTAAGATCCGTATTTCAAATGTAACACATCATTAAAGTATAAGCATCGTGTTAAAACATTAATTTCTACATCTCAAGAAACACTTCTTTTACATGATTAATTTCTTGTTAAAACTATAGTTCTGTAAATGATTCATACTTCTTTGACTTAAATGTATATGAAAATTTTATCACAGAAATAAATTTTAAGTTATGGATAAATAAGAAACCAAATTTTCTCAAGTTGAAGACTTTTAATATCAACAACAATTAATTTTTTTTTGCTATTAATGACCAGAAGGTAAACATCCAGTTGAAATTTTTCAAATTTTTGTGCTTCTTTGTATTTAAATCTAATAGGATCTTATTCTAAAAATGTGAAATCGCACAAACGCGTTGTATAAAAATATAAATGTCACAAATAATCTGTATAAGTTTATTCAAAATATCTTTTATGAGATTATAACTGCTTGTAATAAAAAAATCCTAAAAATCTTCAATAAAGAACCTATCATCATTCTTCAAAAAAAAAATTGGAACAACTGACAGTTTGAAGGAGATATCATTACTTTTTTTATCTGTGTTTATTATAAAGTTGGAAGCCTTTTTTTGCCTGCAGTCAAAGACTATCTTGTTAGGTCTTCATCACACTTGTAAGAATACTGTTAGTAGCTGCATTATTTCGCATCTGAGACAGGCCAGGCTTGACTTGGTGCAAAAATTTAAATAAAAATACAAGTCATTAAGATGTCTTTTCTGAAACTAAATGCCACTCCCTAATAAGGAAGCGTTTTGGAAGCATTTAGACTTAAGCACTATCATTATTTTCTGAAATCCCACCCCCCACCTATTGTCTTCTGCGAAAAATTTATCTGATGGAAAGGATACTGCGTAATCAGTTTTCCATTATGAGAAAAAAGTCTTCCCTGCTACCTCCCTTCAGTAATCTTGTCTCCAAAGAACTCGCTTATTAATTTAAAATACAAAAGGGAGCTGGAAGGTTTTTGGAAGTAGTATCTTTCTTTGCAAGGTAAAAAGCTCTTTGACGGTAATGAATACTGATTTTTCTCGAAGCCTCTGGAATATCTCAATTCTAAATAATTGGAAAGAAACTATTCTCCTGTCACTCAGGGACATCTAAAGACATTTGCTTGCTACAGGTTAGAGTCGTTTTTTGTAATTTAAATGATTCGGCAAATGTATTCTTTTTTAAAATCTCAATTAAGCTAATAATTACTTCAGTATTTGACAGAATTAGCGTCAGATAAATGGATAGCTTTCATCCATTATTAAAAAGCACATTGAAAGTAATTTATGTTTAGTAGACTACCAATTTGGATTTAATTATTAAATTAGTTCATTGGGGTTTAGTAACTTCATTTAAAATGAACATATTTAAGTTTATCATAGAAAAATATCTGCTATTAGAGTTTTAACTATAGACATTTGATTGATCCAGAATGTAGGTATTTTGCGATCTAAAATGAATTGACCAACTATCAACTTTTTCTAACAGAAATCTCAAATGAATTCATTACTCGTGTATTTAAAGAAACACTAACAACAAAAATGGAGGGATTGTGTTAATGACGAGTGAAAACTACAAAATTAACTAAATATTAGTTGAATTTTTATAGATTCGTCGAGTTTTAGTTTTTACAATGCAATCATATTTAACAATTTTTTTCATGTTCATTTACCCTGAAATAAACCTGAAGATAAATAAATCCAACATTGAATATTATTTCAATTGATATTACAGCAGCGTTTTTAAAGTAATAAAAAAAACCATTATGTATACTCGATTCTAACGTTTAATTAATGATATTAAATTAAATTAATGATTATGATAAATGAAAATTTTTATGATAAATGAAAAAATAGCTTTGTATTTTGTATCAAAATCTATAATACAAAATCTCCTTCTTCAATCTGTCTTTGTTGATTATTATTGATTTACTAAATTACTTGAAAAAAAGGTTTAAAGCTTTAAATAATTTATTTGTTATTTAAATTTCTACTGCAATTTTTACAGTAAGTTTTTTTTTTAATTCTTATAAAATAAATATTTGTTTTATATTCTGAAAATTTTTTATTGCATATATATATATATATAATATATAGTAATAAAAATATTTTTATATATTTTATAAGAATTTTTAAAAAATATAAAAACTTACTGTAAAAAACGCAGTTGATATTTAAATAATAAATAAAGTATTAAATTATTTTTAAGCGTTTGTTTCTGCTAATTCTAGTAAATTCAATTAATTATCAACAAAAAGAAATAATTGTTTTTATGTTTCAAAAATATATATAAAACAAATGGTTTGTAACAAAATCTTGTTTCTATATTTTGAAAATTATTAATTGCGTCACTATTCCCATTTTCAAATTATATTTTAGCATGCAAACATAGCTTAATTATATGAAAATCAAATTAAGCACAAAGGCCAATATGCAATATTCTCTTTGTGCCTAATTAAAAAAATGCCAATTTAAATTACTGCCAATTACTGAAAAGCAAATTAAAAAAATGATTATAAACGATATGTATTTTTAAAATTAATGTCCGAAAAGAAAAATAAAATTTAAACGAACTTTTAAACAAATTTTACTAAAGTGAAATAAAAGCTGTATTTATCTTGTTTGAAAAAATATTAAGAAACACCATAATATTTTAATTAATTTATTTAAATAAAAGAAAGTATTTATAGTTTTAAATATATACATTGTTGAATAAATTTTAAACTCACTATCAACCTCTATATAAATCTGTGCTTAATTAAATTGTTTTTGCATGCATAATTTTAATCTTGCCATTTAATTTTAAGAAAATGCATATATTAGAGATTTTTTGCATACCGTACTTTAAAAATACGGTATTTTTCTTCTAGCGCGCATGCTCATAGGAAATTGCGCATGCGTATCTGTAATAATGTTTTCCTATGAGCATAGGAAGAAAAAAAATACCGTCTTTTAAAGTACGGTATGCAAAACTCTATCTATTTAAAATGCGAATTTCAAGACCCTTCAGAAGCTAAATCTTCGATTGTGATGTGTTAAATATAAACTAGTTAAGGGCTTGCTGTTAAACAGGTTTAAAACTGGTTGCTGTTAACAGTTTCTAAACTTATAGATTTATTTTGATGAGTAGGAAATTAGACATAAAAAGTTTGGAAGATTCATGGCTGCAAAGGATGAAGACGCTTACAATAAGTATGAGAGGGAGTCACGTCATCTAAAACTACTGTTAAGAAGTAACTGCACACATTTGTTTGTCTCGTGGAGTAAAGCACAAAAATCTCCAAGCATTCTGACTGTGTATACACTATCATAATTTACAAACACTTTTCTCAAAACAGTGATTATAGCGAAAAAGCGGACATCAATCATTTGCACCCTCACACACTAACGTGTACTAATTAACATTGGCCTATAATTTGGGCCATACCAGGTTTAAGCAGCTAATAATCTGCTAGTTAATCTTGACTGAATCGAGAAAACTCTTGAGAAAGGGTGTTTTTAATTAACAATATTTTGAATTATATTAATTATAATATACGCTGAAGTGACAAAAAGTCATGGGGATTTCAGATGGCAATAGCATCGCGTAGAACAGGTATAAATGCGCAGTGCTTTCGCAGAGCTTTTTCATTTCTGTTCAAGTTATTCATATGAAGAGGTTTTGACGCGATGATGACCGCACGACGGGAATTAACTGACTTTGAAAGCAGAATGTTAGTTGGAGCTAGACGCATGGGTCATGCCATTTGAAATCGAGGAATTCAACATTCCCAGATCCACTGTGTCAAGAGTGTGCCGAGAGTATGAAATTTCAGGCATAACATCCCACCATGGACAGCGCAGTGGTCGACCGCCTGCACTTAACGACTGAGACCGGCGACATCTGCAAAGAGTCGTAAATTTAACAGACAAGCAACACTGCGTCAAATAACCGCAGAAATCAATGTGGGACGTACAAGTGGGACTTGTCTGCTAGAACTGTGCGGATAAATTTGGCTTCTTGGGCTATTCCAGCAGAAGATCGACTCGAGTGCTTTTACTGACAGAACGACATCGCTTGCAGCGACTCTCGTGGGCACGTGAGCATATCGGTTGGTCCCTAGATGAATGGAAAACCGTGGCCTGGTCCGATGAGTCACGATTTCAGTTGGTAAGAGCTGATGGTAGGGTTCGAGTGTGGCGCAGACCCCACGAAGCCGTTGGACCCAAACTGTCAGCAAGGCACTGTTCAGCAGTGGTGGCTCCGTAATGGTGTGGGCTGTTTTTCATGCATGGACTTGGTCCTCTGGTGCGACTGGACCGAACATTGACTGGAAATGCTTATGTTCAGCTACTTGGAGATCACTTGCAGCCATTCATGGACTTCATGTACCCAAACAACGATGGGATTTTTATGGATGACAATGCGCCATGTCACCGGGCCACAACTGTTCGCGATTGGTTTGAAGAACATTCTGTACAATACCAACGAATGATCTGGCCACCTAGATCGCCTGACATGAATCCCATCGAGCATTTATGGGACATCATCGAGAGGTCTGTTCGTGCCCAAAATCCTGCACCATCAACGCTTTCACAATTATGGACGTTCATCGAGACAGCATGGCTCAATATTCCTGCAGAAGACTTCCAACGACTTGTTGAGTCCATGCCACGTCGAGCTGCTGCACTTCGCCGGGCCAAAGGATTATATTAATGATATTAAGAAGTATCCCATGACTTTTTTTGTCACTTCAGTGTATTATACTAACAATGTACTTAAAATAACTGCTATGTAATGGCAATTGCTACAAGTGTTTAGCAGGCATATAACACTAAAATACTGCCTAATCGTTTCTTTAATGTAGTAATAATATCTAAATATCGTCTAAAATATCGTTTGTTAAACGACGAGGATTAGAACAAGTAGCAAAATAAAAATCTTAAATGAAATATGTAATGAAACATTTAGTGCCAAAAATATTTTAAGGAATAAAAATCTGTACAAGTTAAGTCGAAGTTCTCTAAATAATAAATATTATCTGATACTAAAAATAGACAAACATTTATACTCTAAAATATAATGTTCTTTTTTTTTTAAAAGAAGCAACGTAAAAGAAAACAAAATCTGTCAATATAAAACAGTATTTTATTAGACTAAAATACTGCCCAATTGTTTTTTATGTAGTAATTGTCTAAAACTATCGTTTTTATATCTTTGTTAACGCTGAGGATCAGAACAAGTAGCAAAATAAAATCTCAAATGAAATACGTAATGAAACATTTAGTGCTAAAATATTTTAAGGAACAAAAATCTAAACAAATGATCCGAAGTTTTCTAATAAAAAAATATTACCTGATGCGAAAAATAGACAAACGTTATACTCTAAAATACATTGTTTTCTTTTAAAAAGAAGCAATGTAAAAGAAGAAAAATTCTGTAAAACTAAAACAGTATTTTATTCTGACAAATAAATTACAATTTATAACATTTTAGTTTTTTAAACTAAAAATGCAGGAGCTTACTTTTAATAAAAACAGTAAGCCCACACATCTATATTATTCAAGACTTTAATTTTTAGACAAAAACATTATAGAAAAAATTGCGAACTGTAGGTTAACTTCCCAGCAGGATGTTTTTGAACATCTATTCATTATTTTTTTCTTCCGTTTTCTTTCTCAGAAGAGAGAATAGTCAAGTTGCGATTAATGATAAAACAACCTGTCATCGTTTTTGCTCAAGCTTAGTTAAAAATCTTTTTCCAGCTATTATACTTGCATGCAGAGCATTTAATTATGCCAGCAAACGTCGAATTTCGAATGTATGTGCAGGAAATGTTTCGTTTTCTCATCGCTGATGAGAGTTTTTCCTTGCATGTTATTATATACTGAAAAAACTTTTCATTTTAAAGCTTAAAAATCAAGATGAACATAAATAATTTCACATAAGTGAGTACACTTTCATTAATGTTAAAAATACACTGTTCCTTTTTGTTGTTAAACCGATTATTATAAACAAGTAATATATATATTTAAAGAGGCTTCATTGTTTATAATAATCAGTTTACCAACAGAAAGGAATAGTGTGTATTTTTAATATTGAACTTATGTTCCTCTTGACTTTTTATAAGCTTTAAATGAAACTTTTTTTATAATTTAAAATTTATATATATATATATATAAACAAGATATTTGTATGCTTATATTAGTTAATCATTAATCAAATAAAAACCTTATAATTTTATTATTAATATGCATTTTCACACTATAGCAAATAAACTATTGCTATTTAAGCGTTATTATTCATCTCTGCTATTCATAATTTGCATTTAGTATGTACTTTTTATTTCACATTTTTTATTACTAAATAATTTTAAAAAAAACGAGATTAACAATTACTTTAGAAAACGCCTTTCAAATTGAAATGTTTAAATTTTGAAATTTTTATAGTTTTCTTCAATTATATGTAATTCGTATAATTGTTTCATATGTTCTATTAATATATTTGATATGTTTTATTTAATATATATACATATACACGAATCGTATATTCGTTTCATACGTTTTATTAATATGTTCAATTTAATATATATATATATGTATATGATTCGTATATTTGTTTCATATGTTCTATTATATATGCTTAATATTATTTTTCATTAAAAATTTAATTTTATTTAGATTCGCTTTTTTGTTCTGCTTTTGTGAATCTTTTTATATGACTTTGATAAATTATAAATTGATACGAAAAGTCAATTTTTTAAATTAATTTATGAGTGAAATATTTAGATATTGTATTTATTTTTTAAGTCCTCGCTTAAAATATAATAATTTGCATGTTAACTGAAATAACAACTGATTTTATGCGCTAAATGTTCTAGATTTTTGCCTGTAACGTATTTATTTTCTCTAATTTTTATACTTTTAAAAGCACTTTATATACTTTGGAAATATGATACTATTAGCATATTTTCCCCTCCATTCTTTGCAATTTTTTGCTGTTATTATTTAAATTAAATTTACTGAAATAACAAAAAATTTCATTTCAATGCAGTTGGTTCATATCCCCTGGTTATTAATTATTCTTTAAACAAGGTAGAGATTCATGCTTTTTACATGTTTACGATAATTACTCCATTTACATAATTTTTCTTGTTTCATTAGTATAAAATTTTATTCAGATATAATATGATACTTAGCACATTTGTTTGAAAGTAGCAAATCAAACTAAATAGATTAATATATAAAATAAGAATAAAAAATATAAAAAATTAAAGAGAAAGTAAGTTTTAAATAGAAAAATGACATATTAATGCATAGTGTTTTTAAGTATATGAGAATAGTCTCCTTAGGTGTAAAACAAACATGCAAAATTGTATTTTAAATATATAATAAATTAATATAAATTAGTTTTTTTATAAAAAATTTCTGTGATTTCTTTTAAATGTCTATGATGACAGTTGGAAAATTGTTTAAAATTGCTCATGATAAAATGCAATATATTTAACATAAAATAATTGAATAAATCTAATTATCTCATTTAAAAATCTTATTACGAAAAAGCAGATGTAAATTAAATTTCAAATCAAATTTAATTTTAATTAAAACAATTTTCTAAGAATTTATAGGAAATACTCATTGAATAGAATTGGGGATGATTCGTAGAATTGGATGAGTATTTCCTACAAGTTCATGGAAAAACTTTTAATTAAAAAAATATATATATATATATATATATATATATATATATATATATATATATATATATATATATATATATATATATATATATTAGTTAGTTGGTTTTGTCTCCAAAACTAGACATTTTAAACATTCCTGATCAACATTACAAAAATGGGATCTTAGAATGTATTTAATGTGTATATATTACATGCATATTTCCATACTAAATTGTATTTTGGTCATTATATAATTTTTATTGCTAAGAACTCAAATAGGAATTAGTTATCAAATGTTTGTGATATTTATAGAAACTGATCATTTGATTTTTAATGACTCTTATGAAATTATTAATAAAAATTAACTGAATACATCCTATACATGCAATCCCCTTTTTATATTTAATTTTTCTAAAATTTTGCAGTAACTTAACATAATCATAAAGAAATTAAATAAGTAACCAGAAATAAGTAACAATAATTATAAATAATAATATTTTAATCTGATATCGTTGAATTCAGGTAAATAAGAAATCAAATAGGAATTAGTTATAAAAATATGTTGTGATATTTATAGAAACTGATCATCTGATTTTTAGTGATTCTTATAAAATTAATCTTCGTTAATAAAAATTAATTGAATACATCCTATACATAAAATCCTGTTTTTATTTAATTTTTTTTAAACTTTTACAGTTACTTGACATGAGCATAAAGAAATTTAAAAATAACAAGAAATAAGTAACAAGAATTATAAAAAATAACATTTTAATCTGATATCGTTGAATTCAGGTAAATAAGAAGCCAAATAGGAATTAGTTATAAAAATTTTGTGACATTTATAGAAACTGATCCACTGATTTTAATAATAATAATGAAATTGTTAATAAAAATTAACTGAATTCATCCTATGCATAAAATCCTCTTTTTTTCATTTATTTTTTCTAAACTTATACAGTTACGAATTTAATTTCGTTATGCTTATTTTAAGTAACAAGAATTATAAACAGTAACATTGAATATCGTTGAATTTAGGTAAATAAAAAATCAAATTGGAATTAGTTATAAAAATATTTTGTGATATTTATAGAAGCTGTTCATCTGATTTTTATGATTCTTATGAAATTTTTAATAAAAATTAGCTGAATACATCTTATACATAAAACCATCTTTTTAGTTTCATTTTTTTTAAATTTTACAGTAACTTAACATAAGCACAAGGAAATTAAATAAATAACAAGAAATAAGTAACAAGAATTATAAACAGTAACATTTAATCTGATATCGCTGAATTCGGGTAAATATTTTAAACATTTTGTTATGTCCAACATTTTGCAAAATATTTGCGAACATTTTTCGTCCAACTCAAAATAATAAAGTTATGATAAAATTCATAGAAACTAACTTCTCCATCGCCCTCGTGAAGTCAAAAAGTGGAAAGTAGTAAAAAAGGCTTTTAAAAAAGAAGCTCTTGAATTAATTTTATTAAAAATAAGGCAGAAAAATAATTAAATTTCTTCTGCTCTTGAAAGAAATAATTAAATCACTCGTTTAACTTGTGTAGTGTTTTTTTGGCCTTTGTTGTCTAGTAACTCAAAAAAAAAGAAATTTATTTTTATGATCGTTAATAAAAAAAAAATTCCATGTCTTACTTACGGTCCTTTTTAAATAAATTCATTTTTTTTTTCAAAACAAAAGCCAGCGATTGAGAGTTCTTGTTTGTAATTATATATTTACTGTGAGTATTTGTAAAACATTAAAGGAAGCTTCTTTTAGAAGTACAAACTGAATTATGTCTTGCATGCAAAAAGATCAATTTTAAAAACGAGTGCATTAGATTATTGCATCTGATGTTGGTTGATGCGTTTCTAAAGTTATAAACAAGCAAAACTTTCTGTAATAAAAATAGGGGATCCGCCCAAAACATTTTAACCCCGCTAACGGAGTATAATAACCAACTGTTTCTCTCTCTTAGAGTCAGGAAAATAAAAAAATTTGCAACTGAAAGATGAAGCAGTACGAAAATAATTTAATCATCATGGTTGTTCCTGCTTCTAGCCGTCTGGTTGGTACGTAATAAACGGCTCTGTCATCCGATGAAATATCGCCCCTGTCAAATTCCACCACTGAGTAAAGGTGGGTTAGGCTATAATGGTAATGTATAGAACAAACAGAGTTTTGTCACTCAGATACTGGAAGCAGGCCTCGTGCACTGACGCTTAGCCCTTCTCTCAGTGTTGATTACGGAATTAAAGTTTCATGTCCCGCGATACATGACACCTAGTTGGAGGCTTGGTGGATGGATCCTTCAACTAAATGAACAGATCGTTCTTTTCATAGCCAACGCTCAAAAGCCACAGCTTCTTTGTCTTCATTTTGAAAGCGTATTTGCTGACACAAGCTCTTTTACCAATTCACGTGGCTCAACTTTCATAAGCGTAATAGGCGTGAAACATTTACCTCGGAAAGAGGGTTGGGGTAATCATTTTCCACCGCAAAACGTGCGCTGTGCAAGACTAGGAAGCAAATTACAGGGAGTAGAGGCAATTCTGGAGTCCAGGAACGAAATTGAAATTCCTTCCTCATTTCATGTACATCGATCGTAATAAGTGTACTTTTCAAAACTCAACATACAGGGAGGGGAGGGAAGCAGTAACGTGGGAGTGTTTAGATGGCCAACAAGCGTTCAATTACATGCCAAACATTACGGTGTTTTGAAGGGAATTGCTATGAGGGAGCAAGGATTTGAAACATACTTTTGATTTGTGAATTAATTATGCGAAACAGGGGTTTCAGCTATTTAAAGCATCGTTAAAATTAATTGAGGAATTGTTTGTGTACTTTAACTTCGCAAATTGCAGTGGATAGCCAGGGGAAATATTTGGTATAGATGAATATACATTGCAAGTGTTTTGAGATCTATTTTCATGAGGTTGCTTAAACTATGAATTCCACTGTAAATAAAATATTTTATAATTTAAATGAACTCGTTTGTAATTTTTGTGCAATTGTAGGTATTTTTAATTCAAGTTATTCAAAAACGAATTTTCTCTATAAGCATGGAGTTGAGATAATATTTTGCTTCATAAAAGATTAAATCAGAATTATCTAAAAAAAATTATTCATTGTATAAGTTCCTGCATTTTAACCAATTTTAATGTGCTAATAGTGTGCATTGTAACTAATTTTAATGTGCTAATATTTTGCATTGTAACTAATTTCAATGTGTTAATATTTTGCATTTTAACTAATTTCAATGTGCTAATATTGTGCATTTTAACTATTTTATTTGAAAATGAATTTTAAAAACATTCAGATTTTAATATGAAATTATAGGTAAAACACACGAGTAAGGTTTAATGGTTTTTATTCAGCTTTAACATAAGTGTAGACGAAGAGATATTTTATTAAAATATTTTAATCTTGATTTATAAACAGTAAATATGAAAAGTTAAAAGTATTCCTTAAAAAATGCTTCTGATATTGATTTATTTTGAATATTTTTCCAAACCCCTTTTGGCGAAAAGAAATGTTGCTATGCCCCTCGGTGTGAATTTTTATTCAAACGGTTGCAGCCGTTTTTGAAGCATGATCTACACCTCAATGAAGAACAGCTTGTGGAATATCGCATTTTAAGATTTTTCGTGCATTTTTGCTTGACCAAAATTGTGTTCCCAACGCCTCCTAGTTTCTTACAGTTTTTGTTGCCACATTTGAAATTTTCACTATTTTTTCCGCCAACTAAATAAAAACGTTGGAAAAATATTCAAATAGCTTTCGGAGTCTAAGAATAAAAGATATGGTTTTGAATATTTCGTGAACAGGGTGCTTTTTGAACGGGTAAGTTTATAAAATAAAGGCAAACAGTTAGATGATAAATAAGATTTTAATCTAACTCAAAAATATACCTTTGTGCTTTAGTTTAGAATACTGAGTTTGATATGTTTGTGATTATTTTTATTATTCAAATATTGTTATTTTATTAACGAATGTTATTTTTCTTTCAATGATTATTTTATTTAAATGTACATATTTTTATACAAGCACAAATGATAACATGATATTACATCAAGACAAATGGATATATTTAAATGTTACTGAAAAAAATAAAAAAAATATGTTTAAGTGATTTATTTAGAATAATATTGGTAATATTTTATTGCAGACAAATTTTATTATTATATTGGATTATTTTTAAGTTATGAAAAATGTTCTTATTTTATTTATTTATTGCCAATGACAGCATAGAATTTTTTATTGTATGCATAAACACCGTATGCACACAGTTATTTTTTTCTTTCGATGATTATTGGATTTAAATGTATATATTTTTATATAAAAGACAATGTTACAAAAGATAACATAGCATTATATTAAGACTCATGGATATATTTGTTTAATTGATATTGCAAAAAAAAAAAAAATATACTATAATGTATATTATTTATATATATTATTTATATTTATAGTTATTTATTTAGATTAATATTGCTAATATTTTATTACAAATATTATTATGTTTATAGGGTAATATTTTAAGTTATGAGTTTTTTTTTTTATTTATATTTTTTGTATTATACTGTATACATTGGACACACAGTGTCTTTTTTACATTATATATTGAAATTTAAAACGAATAAGCAATTTTTGAGAGCATGAACAAGCCTTAATTAATATTTTTTGCAGACAAAATATTATGTCTATAGGATCATTTTTTAAGTTATGAAAACTTTCTTATATTGTTTATTTATTGCCGATGACAACATATAATTATTTACTGTGTATATTGAAAAAAGAAAGTATGCCTTTATTGAATTTATATATTGAAACTTAAAACGAATAAGCATTAATTGAAGCATGAATTCATGACAGCATGAATTAGCCTTAATTAATATTTTTTGCTGACAAATATTATTATATCTATAGGAAATGTTTTAAGTTATGAGAAACATTATTTATTAAAATTTATAAGAATTTATTTATCGCCAATAGCAACATATAATATTTTACTGTATACATTGGAAAAACAGTAACTTTTTTACATTATGTATTGAAATTTAAAACGAATAATTAATAATAATTGTTAAATATACATTTAATTTTTGTATTAAAAAAGAAGCAGCTGCAATTGGATTTTAAAACTGTCTTTACAATGGTGATTTTGTAAAATATAAAATGCAAGTTAGATTACCATTCAGTTTACATACACTAATTTCCAGAGCAAATGAAAAGAAAATCTATAAAATCTCAATACATACATTTTATCAAAATCCTATAAGCAGAAATAATAGGCATGTCTTCACTGTTTAAACTTTCGGCAATGAGAAAAAGAAATATTAATGAAGAATTGTATTAATAAGAATTGTCTAGCACAATAAAAATCATAGCATTCTTTCAGATAATATTTTTGCATGGTATTCGCTTTTATTTTAACAAATTCATAAAATATTTAAATTTTATATACATTCATTGAAAATACAATTGATATATGATAAATGATACGTATTCAGCCAAATTTCACGACACTGAAAATACAGAAATTGAAATAGCTCCCTGTCAAGAATAAAAAATGGGTTTAAAAATACATCTATCATTTTTAAGCTGTATTATTTACTTGTAGATCTTATTTTTATTTATTTATTTTTTTTTTGGCATCCCAAACAATTTAGAAACATACCCGCAACATAAGATTTGATCGCCAATTTTGGCTAAAGCTCAATGCTAAAGAGACCAAAGAGTATGTCGTGGTTCAAATAAAAATATCCTTTATAGAATGTTTATACAATAAACCAAATTATTAGGAATTTCAATTTTGTATTTCTTAAAATAGTTTGTCCAATGTTTTTTTATAAGAAATACATATATTAATTTCAAGATCTTATTTAGAATGAGCTTAAATCAGTAATTTACTGTTATGCTAACCTGATAATGCTAAACATTTTTTTTTTCTGTAAATATTTTTATAAATAGTTATAAAAATTAACTTCATATAGATTTCATTGCATTTAATTTATCCATGTTATCTATAACTATTCTATGTATAATGGTACTATTTATGTAGGAACAACTATATATATCAAATAATTTAATATTATTTGATATATACTTATTTGAACAATCAGTGTAAAATTTTAAATAAAAATGAGAGGCGCTAATGAATTTAAATATTGAACCTGCTTTAGTGTTATTTATTCACAAAAAAAAAATTATTTATTACTGATTTATTCGACAAAGTCTGGTGTAATTCAATTATGTAGTAGTAAGTATATGATGTAGTTCAAGTCTCCGTTTATTTTTTTTACTCAAATGATATGAATAAAATTCATTTAAGTGATATAAATAAAAATTTATTCATTTATAGTGATATAAATAAAAATTTATTCATTTATAGTGATATAAATTAAAAAATAATTATAATTGAGAGTTATATTGATATTATGTACATTTTTTATTTAAGTAAATGTGCAAAATATTATTTATGTATAAAGTTATTTGTCATAATAAAAACTTTTAATCCTTTTAAAGTTCCAATTTTAATCCAGATTTATTTAAAGATGCATAGATTTTTAATTTATATTTTTAATGAAGATTTTTTATTTATTGTAATTTCAGCTATTTTTAGAAGCTGAGAAAGCTTATTTGGTTCTAGTAAAAGTTTTAAATTAATCCTTCGTAACATTTGAACTTAACATACATAAAGGGCACATTATTAAATATTTTATTTTAATTTTTAATTTGAAATATTTATACTGTTCTTACCCCCTAATTTGTAAATTTACTTTCAACGAAAATTACTTTTGCAAGTTGCTTTTAAACATTGATTTTAAACTGATAAGCTGTTTTTAATCAATCTGTCAATAAAATATTGCCTAAATAAATATTTTAACGAGTTATGTCTTCATTTAATGTGATAATTTTTATAGTAAATATATTGACATATTAAATCAAATTAATTATAAATATTAATATTACTTATTCTGATTCCAGCTCTTGCAATATGCTTGAAATAAACAGAAAATATATCATCTTCCACAATTAATTAACACAATTACAAAACTTCTAAAGGTTGTATTGGTAGTAATATTTATTTCTCGTCAGGTAAGGGCTTTACAGGTCTAAGGAGGATTCATAACTTACTATTATTGATTAAATATTTTTTATACTACTTTCCCTTTGGTATTATCAAGCTACCAGACTGCCGAAATTAATTCTACATTGCCTGAATAAATCCTTATTATAGTATTATAAACAAACCCATAACCAGACAAAAATAACGAACTCAATGAATTTGGTTTTAATCACCTAGTTTTATTGCACTCATTAGAGAAAATACCTTTGCCATTTCACTCGAAGACAATTCCCTTCATTTTCAAGCATTATGTTTCTCATTTGTTTTTATCGATATATTCTGAAAATAAAGTATCTCATAAATGTAAGAAATGGTGAATGGTGAAAGATACATAAAAAGGACAAAATAAATCCATTTATGCTTACTGAAGAACCTCTGACTGCAGATAGGGGTTGTTATTCATCTGAGCTCTTTGAGCCTCTTTATTGGCGTCATTATTGCGAATATTTCTGCATGAAAATGGTTGTGACTATGTATTAAAAGGAATTCCATTTTTGTTATGATGTCAAGTCCAAGTTATATTTCATTTTAATTCATTTCAGACAAAAAGAGTAATAATTATGTATTCTTATAAAATTGGTGCAATTATCATCTATACATCAGAGTTGCATGGCTTCAATAATAGGTGTCAGTCGTAAATTTATGAAATTGCTTAAGAAAATGAAAGTTTTCTGATTTCATCTTTTAAGTTAAAACAATACACTTTTAGTTATATCGTATCTTTTGAGCGTTTACAAATAAACCTAAAATAATAAGCTGTTTTTATTTAGACTGATGAATTTTCTATATTTTTTAAATTTTATGTTATTATTTATTTTTTGTCTTTTGTTATCATAGCTTGATTGTAACCATTGATATATAACCTTTTGCTTTAAAACAAAAGCAGCCAAAATTTTGTCCTAAAAAAAAATTTAGCATGAAATTTTGAATAATAGCCATAACAATGAATTAGCATGTTTGGTAATGAGCTGTTTGATAAAAATTACTTAATTGGTGTATAATTTAATGTGTTATAGTTATACATTTAATTTTGAAGTTTATAGATTTACATAAAAATATTATTCAGTACTAAATGAATAATTACACTATGATTTTTGTATTTGGTACATTAAAAAAATTAACTTTCAACCTGGGGATAAATTTTTTGTGAGATGCATGAACTATGTCTTTAAGTAACTTAATCAGTATTTCAAATTTTTTTATATAGGTGAAATATAAATTTTCATACAGGTGAATGAAGTTCTCATAATGTAATTTTTATAAAAAGTTTTTCTTTTCAGAAATATTTTTTATTTAACCAAGCACCTTTATTAAATATGCATTGAATTTTAATCCTTCTGATACGAAATTTCATAGCTTGTGCTATATGTGAATCTGAAACTAAACTCTTTCTCTCTCTGTATTTTAAATCTTTCATTTTCTGATCTGGTAGTGTTACAATAATATACAGGCTATATAGCAATTATAAAATAACTACCTGCTAGGAGGAATTTGCAGCTGAACTATGAACAGGACAAATGAAACCAAATTTCAAATTCATTCGTTCCAAATTGCATGTTGAAAAATGTACCAAAAGTCCCCGATAAATCGCTTGTGTGAATCAAAAATGGGTCAATAATCGCGATGAATGAACGGTAAATGGTTTATACAAATTTAATTTATGTTTAGAGTAAATAAAAAAATTCTATGCTAGAAATGAATGACTTAAAGTATAAAACTCTCAGGAAATAATATTTTATTATCGTCCTTTGGACCATAATAAAAGATTATGGTCTTCTGTACATTACAACGTTATGGTTCTCTGGATCACATGCAACATTTTCAATGTGCTGATCTTCCAAGTGCTCATATATTGTATACGATTGATATCGTTCTGTATAGTTGCGCGTAAGCTGTTTTGGATGTTTGTAACAGACCATCTTATTTTCTGTTTCAAGAAACTCGGGATTGTAAGGTCATTATACACAACGGACCAAAGGAATCATCACATCCAAAAGTCAATTGGGAAAAATCTCTCTAAATTGTGTAAAATTTCTAATGGGTACGTGACAGCAGCGCCAAAATCTCTCTTATTGGCAACTATTGGGATTATTATTATTATTATTTTTAATTTTACTCCAATTGCCTTTCGGAATATGCATACGAATTTCCTGTTTCACCTTGTTCATTAGTTTAGTATATTATTCTAAAATTGTATTTTAAAAAATATACCTCTTCATTCAATTCAATAAAAGCTTCAAAGTTGAGATCAGAATGAGTATTTATGTAAATATGGATTACATAAATACCAACTTTATTAAAAATCTTTAAGACATATATTAATATTTTGTCTTCAAATTTAATACAGAAAACTAAGCACTCACATTTAAGATTATTATTATTTTAAATGCTTTTATTTCAAAAATTTAAATGTTGAAGAAAAGTATTTCTTATATCACGCAAATGCAGATTTTATTAAAATCTGCCAATCCTTTTTTATTCTGCGAATGAAAATTGTTCTAAGGTACAAATTTAATTTTCTAGCTATTTACTTAATATCTTGTTTCTTATTAAAAATCTGTGAATATATTCAGTTTGATAAATGCCTTATATTTAATCATATTTTCAGATTTATTTTGCTTTTATAGTAAATATATAATTTCCAAAATATTTATTTATAAATAAATATTAATTTTAATGAGATATGTATAAGTTCAGAGATTTTGCTTAACTAAATCAGCTTAAATGAAGATTTTTACGTAAATATAAATATTTCAATTAAAGGGTGGCACAATTTCATTCTGTATAAGACTTGGATCCATTGGTAACCGTTTTGTTATTATTTCTGCAAAGACTTAGAACTCACATCTTTGAAACAAGTTAAAAATATAAATAAAGTATGTAAGGAATATAGGGAAATAAGTAAATGAGAGGAAAATCTTCATCTTATAAAGATTTTTTATGAGACTATGAATTTGAACTCGTATTTTCATCCGTTGAGAAACAATGCATGCATGGATGGATTGCTATAAAAAGTGGCTTGACTCTCCAAGGAATTAAATTTTGAAGCATCAAGTCTCACTGCATTTAAAAATGATTATATATATGGTTGATTGCTACAAATCATGTTTTTACATTTTCATAAAGGAGATTGTTCAGAAAATCAGCTTGAAGTATTGTGTACCTGAAAATGAGTTACTTATGTATTTCAAAATATTTCTGACTAGAAATTATAATTCCTACTTGAAAACTTATTGATGAAGATTCAGTGATTTAGAATAAGAACAAATATTCACCTAAGCTAAAAGTACAGACAAATTTTTTGAGGAGTTTGCTTACAAATTTTTAAATATTTTCCTAGAAATGAAATAATGTTACAATTTCACCGATGTTACGACCCTTGCATTTGCTACTCTTTATTTTACTTTTATATGCCATTTTGCTTTTATTTATTCTTCGATTAATAAATATGAAACCTTATATTATTTATAGAGTGTGTGGGATCAAAGAAACAGCGAATCACCAAAATTGTTTGGAGGATTCTAAGTTTCAAGGGTTTTATTATCAATGATTCGTTTTAAGATTATTTTTTTACAGAAATATTTTTAAGAAAAATATTTTTGATATTTTTTAAAAAGAAACTCGTGTTTTGAATATGTGCTTTTGAAATTTATATCTATTTTATATTCATTCCTTTTCTTATTTCCGAGTTAAATATATGTCTTTTTTAATTCAGGGGAAATAAAGTTTCTTAAAATAAATTTTAAAAAATTAAAAATGAATAATATATCTTTTTAATTATATTGAATATTAACTAATTATATGTAAATTAATAAACCTTGTACTTTCCCTAAATATAACCTATTTAATATTGAAACATAAGAAAAATAATGATAAAATGCTTTATATAAAAATTGTTTAATAGCATCTACAATTGTAAAATGGTGAGTTAAAAAACTCATCTAAGTGTTTTGCTAGCTATAAATAAATACCTAAATATTGGAATTTATTAATTTCAGTTATTTATTGGTATTTATTCAGCAGTAATATTTAGATGAGACACTTATTTTTTGTTTATCCAATGATTTTTTAATGAACTATAATTATGATCAATGATTTTAATAAACTTTAATTTAGTAAAATATATAAAAATAACTGGAAAAACAATTTTATTGACAAAAATTTATTTCATTTCAAAATTTATTAAGTCAATCTTTGTATTCAATTCGATTTCTGTTCTTTTTCATTCTGTGTTAGTCTAATAGCACAACTTTAGTAAAGTAAATAAAATATAAACTTTTCTTATTGGAATGAATTATTTCACAACTATGCTTTTAATAATAACTTTATATTGTGTTTGAAGCACAAAAAGAAGAAAATGACAATTTTTGTTATATTATATAAAGCTAAAAGAATGACTTCTAAATGAAAGAAAATTTGTCTTCTGTAAGGAAAAATCTCATATACTAAATTTAAGAAATCCATCATCATTTGTGAATAAATGATTGAATACTAATTATTGCAGGTGGACGAGGGTTTTGTTTTCACTAGTAACTGGTATAGTTACTGCCTTGAAAAATAATTAGATTTTATGATGATAGGGACATATTGCTCTCATATATTATTGCACTTAACCTGGTCCACACTTACTGGAGCTTACTGGGATTTTAAATAGCATGTAGCGGCCTGATGGCCCACTGGTTAGCGCTTTGGCCTTTGGTACCTAGACTTCAGGTTCGAATTCTAATGATGGCATGGATGTTTGTTAGTGGTTTGGAATCCACGTTAAACTGTAGGTCCCAGTATAATTAGCATAAAGTGTGCACGAAATATCCGTAGAGCGACAAACCAAACCAACTAGACCAAAATCGCATGCATATAATGAGCAATTAACTATCCAGATGCCTATATTAGTACACACAATGTCCTAAAAACATTGTTTTACCTACTACTTTCCAAACTCAGAGCAAACTCTGCTGGTTCATCGGCAACAACTACGTAACTTA